>AWUE01018329.1:0-15713 GCA_001974825.2 Corchorus olitorius
GTATTTTCAATGTCCCATTTCCATATATAGAATCTTCCGGGTTATATATATATTTATTATAAAATCCTTATATTATAATTATTATATTTTTTTTTTGAGAAAATAATTATTATATTTAATTTAATGTAGTAACATTGGCTATAGATATTTTTGGTCTACATCAAAAGAAAGTCAAAATTACTAGCAAATTAAAACAAAAATCAAATATATGTAAATCAAGTAATATATCAACATAGACAGCGGCCGCCACCCCTCATATTGATTGAATCCAAATCCAAGGGTGTTAAAAACAAGTGAATGAACATCAAAAGATCTCAGCCGTCCAAATTCCTTACATTTATTGCATATAGTCATAGCCAGGTTCTATGACTGATTGGCCCTTATTAAAAAAAAATTATATATCCAAGTTGGAATTAATAAATGAATAATAATTTCCCCTTCAATTATTGCTACTATATATTTAAGGAGAATTTGAAGCTTAAATATTCTATCTGACCTCTTTTTCATCTTATTCGATCTCTTCAATTTTTGTCTCTTTTTCATTTGATTTCAAAGAAATTTTTATGGATCTTCAAAATACAGTGAAAGGTTAATTGAATTCCTCCAACATTATTGTAGAGATATAAAAAAAGTTGGTCCGAAAACGATTGTCAATCATCATCGATGTTAAATCTCTGTTTTTCGAGCTTAAAATGTTTCTCTTCTTCTTCTTCTTCAACGTCGGAAACATTTTCAGATCATAGCGATCAAGGTAGGTACTAAAAACCTTTTTTTTTTTCTGAAGAGAATAAAAAAAAAAACTTGCATTGCATGAACTCTTTGAAACATTTTAATTCATGTGTAACAATCTTCGTCTTCGTATTCTTCTTAAGTTTCTGTTAACCATATTCTTTGCTTTCATGTTGTTTTCTCACTTTCTCGCTTGCAAGAAGCTTCATAAATTGTTTTCTTTTCCTCCTATTGTAAACCAAGGTTGGATTCACATTCAACTTAATGATATATATATGATCAGTCGCATTGTCTGAAGAATGTAAATATTTGCATTCATACATAAATACATGATATATTTTCACAAGAAAGAGTTTATATATATAGTATATAAATAGGAAAATTATAGTATTCATTGTCAATAGAGTTTAAAAGTGGAAATTAAACCGTTGGTATTTGTATTATATTTTTTAGGATAATTATTTAATACATCATCGATAAAGTTTTAGACTCTACAAACGGGTCGAAAATACAAAATATAACTCGCTTTTTAATAAATTATAATATTAAAAAATATACACAAAAGGGATACATATCAATCATTTAACCCTTTGAGTAAAGTCTCGAATTTGAAACCTTTGGACACCTGTTAGCCAAACCCATAAAGAAAAGGGAGAGGATCAAGTCCACTGATTTTTCAAAGTCAATCCAACTGCAATTTAAGTGAAATTAAGCATTTTGATATAGAAGTTGAAATAATCAGTAGACACCTAAGAGCCGTTAGATTTACTTGAAAAAACCAATAGACCTCTCCAACTAGTAACTTGATTCGGATTAATCGATATGATAATAATTTGATTTCAAATTAATCAAAGTCGCAACAATAAATATTACCAGGTTTGAACTGTCTAAGGGGAATGGATATATATATCACCACCTTTTTTTCAACTGTAAAATAAAATACAATATATATTATAACAAATCTGTCCAACATTGTTGTTTTTCTCTAAAATTAGATTTTAAACTATCTTATCTTATCTCTCTTTAAAGTTGACTCTTGCAACATAAATGTGATTCCATATTAATGTATCAATTCATGGGTCACAATCATCATTTATAGCTTTTTCTTATTTCTTTTTAAAATTGTTTATTTATTTTTTGGCCAATATTATTCTGTGTTAGTTTAATTAAGTGATCTGATGAATGATGATGATAATGGTTTTTTTTTTTAACTAATTTGGTGAACAACTCATGAACTTTAGATTCGCAAACTCTTCGGAACCTTGATGCTTTTTCATATGATGAATTGAAGATGGCGACCAACGGATTTCGATCTTCAAATAAAATTGGCGAAGGTGGATTCGGTTCTGTTTATAAGGTACGTACCTTCCCTTCTTTTCAAACTTACCTCTCTCAGTCTCTCTTTAAAAATTCGTGATTAATCATCTTTTTATTAAGAACTGCTACATATATATACATTCTTCGAAATTATATTAAACTCAAGTAATTTACTCATGCCATTTTAATTTGGCTTAATAAAACAAAATTTACATATTTCTTCGCGTTACATTTTTACTGCTTCAGCTTTACATTTGACACATGATAAAAAATTAAAATTAAAAAAATTTTAATAGTTTTTTTTTTTGAGAAATAAAAAAAATTTTAATAGTTAATTTTCTTTTTCATGGTATGGATCAGATGTTGATTGCATTGACTTTATATAACTTATTACTATTGGGTGGTTATCATTAATCATATATCCTTACGGGGAAAAATAATTAGTGTGCTCATGATCATTTAATTATCATCATTATTATATAGCAATGTTTAGTTACAACTAATTATCATAATGGAGGAATCAATGCCTATTTACGTCTGGTGGAAAAGAATTCGATTACCCTTTTAAATGATATTCCCCGTCCCATATTATTTGTCCATTTTAACTATATCATGATATTAAGAAAGTTGGTTGAATACAAAATTCTATAAAACTTTTACCATAGTTTACAATACTACCCCCAACTTTACTTAACATGTAATTCTCTTTCCACATGTAAGGGTAAAATTTAATCAAAAGTATCTTGATTTTCTAAATGAAACAAATAATTTGGGACAAAAAAAGTCCCAAAAAGGGACAAATAATATGTGATGGAGGGAGTATAAGATTTTAGATTGAGTTTTATAATGAAAGTAGAAAATAGGAATTATGAGAATTTCTTTACATTCCAACACAACTTTATTAATTGAAATCCAGTACATCATTGTCAAACATCTCAAATAAAACTAACACATGTTGGGTTGAGTGAAAGAAACTCAATGTTCCTTAAGTAAGGTCTTGGCTTCGAGTCTTGTATATGACGAAAATATGTGTTGAGAGAGCTTCTCTCGGTCCAATGTGACTCGACTTTGAACTAGTCGAGACCCGATGTGGTTACGAGATATATGAGGGTTTGTACTAAAAAAAATTATTATAGTTTTTTTTATAGAAAAGGGTACTAGATAAAAGAAGATTTAAGAGTTTACAAGAAAATACTATCATAGTTTTTGGTAGAAAAAAAAATTATCATAGTAGATGTCATGTAGATGAAGAACAAGTTGCAATTTTCAAAAAAAAAGAAAAAAAAAAAGAAAAGAAAAGAAAAAAGAGAACAAGTTGCAATTGTTTTATTTCAGCAGCCTCAATGGGCTGGAGCCCACTTCCCACTTTAATGGACTTAATTAAAACTTAAAGCTACTATTAGCCCTTTGTTCAATACAAAAGATTTTTTTTTCTTTGGCTAATTACATTGTTTTGTGAATAATATAAAAGGGGAGGCTGAGAGATGGAAGAATAGTAGCAGTCAAAGTTTTATCAGTGGAATCAAAGCAAGGAAACAGGGAATTCATGTCTGAAATAGCTTCAATCTCAAATATAAGCCATCCAAACCTTGTTAAGCTTCATGGTGGCTGCATTGATGGACCCTATAGGATTCTTGTTTATGAGTACTTGCAAAACAACAGCCTTGCTCAAATCTTACTAGGTATTCTTCTTTCTTTTCTTTTCCCTTAATTTCCATTTCTTCAATTCTCATCATTAGAAGGCCCAATGGGCTTGAATTGTATACATACATGCAATATTAATTCTTATCTTTCTCCTTCCATCTCACTTCATGATTGAAACCCAAATCTCTAAACCTCAATCTTTGCACCCATGAGCCTACAACATCTAATCATCTCAATTAAAAGAAAAATTCATATGGGTTCTTATTTTTGAAAAATAATGTGTGTTGACTTATATATATGCAAATGCAATTATTATAATGGGGTTTTTCTTTCTTTTTTTTTCCCAAAAATGTTGGTAGGAGGGGAGAAAAATAGAGCAATCCTAAGTTGGAAATCAAGGAAAGAAATAGCTCTCGGTATTGCTCGGGCACTTGCTTATATTCACGAAGAAATCAAGCCACATATTGTGCACAGAGACATCAAACTTAGCAATATTCTTTTGGATCAAAATTTCACCCCAAAACTTTCAGATTTTGGCCTTTCAAGACTATTTCATGAGGATATCACTCACCTTAGCACTGGAGTAGCTGGAACATTGTAAGTATCTCAATTCTTTTCTTCTATTTTTTCCCCTTTTCCTATTTGGATTGTCAAGGACCGGCCGGGAAATTAAACCCTACTCCTTGAGTAAGAGAAACATGCACCAACTATTGAATCAAATCAATATATATTTGGATTTGATTTGGGTTAATTAATTAATGGTAGTTAAATTACTTCTATTAAGTTTGATTTGGGTTTTTGTTTTATGTCCAAATTAGAGGCTATGTTGCTCCAGAGTATGCTGTAAGTGGACACTTGACAAGAAAATCAGATGTTTATAGTTTCGGAGTGTTACTTCTGGAAATTGTGAGTGGAAGAACAGCCATAGACTTCGATGTAGAACAAGGTGCTGAGTTCTTCCTTGTTCAAAAGGTACACACCAATTCTTATCACTTGATTTCTGAATTATTAATCCATTTAGTTTGGAATAAATTGATACTTAATTTTTTTTTAAAAAGACAAAAATCTAAATATTGTGCCTAAACTTTCCAAAATCATACATATCAACTCACAGACGATGGTCTAATATTATAATTTGTATTTGAATATTGAATCATTAATTAATATTTCTAATAAATATTTAAGTCTCGCAGCAAATGGAAAATATATGTAACATGCACAAACGTCCAATTGCCATCATAATATATAATTAGATGATTGAATTTTCTTTTGTCAAAAAAAGTGACTTTTGACTATATACTAAATCAAAGATATGGCAATAATATCTGAAAAAAAAAAAGATAAAGAAAAAGAAAAAGAAAAGGAAAAGAAAGATATAGCAATAAATTTTTTTTGAGATAAGAATCATTTTCATTTCTTAAAGAGATTGGGATTACAAACGCATAGGAAGACCCGTACACCGTTACATGATTAGCTACAACACCGAAATGCTAATCTATGAGCCAACAAACCCCTTCCCCAACAAACAAACCCAGTGAAATCTCATTACAATTCAAATAAATCTCTATACCCAAACATCTAAATGAGAATTCAACCCAAACTAGAAACTATCAACTACATACCTACCAAATAAACAAACAAATTACAAACAAACTCACATTCCGTGAGAGAAACTCACATTCCGTGAGAGTTGAACCTAAGACCTCTTGGTCTAGGTAGGCTGGAACTAAGAGTCCAATACTCTACCACCAGGCCATGATGGCGATATAGCAATAAATTTAAAGGGAAAATCTTGTGAAGTTGAAATTACTGGGTACCATATGCATTAGTCAATCTATTTCTTCGTGGGGTCACCGAATTTTGCTACCCATCTACCACCTTGGGCCTCATGTTCTGACATCACTTCATTTTCCTTTTCCTTTTGGCTAGCTAGGCAAACTTAGTCAAATTTGCTTTAGAAAATAACCAATTTAATCGTGTAAATTATTCTCTATATATGTCTCAAGGTGAATGTTTAATTTCAATTCAATAATGCAAATTACCTTCGATTAAATTTTAATTTTTTACGTTTCTGACTCGAAATGGATTAGTTTCAGACCACTAACCATGCAAATACTACATTTGCAGGCATGGGAGATGTACATATCAAAAGATCTAATGCAGCTAATGGACCCAATGCTAAAAGGGAGCATTATCTCATCCGAAGAAGAAGAAGAAGTGCTTCGATTCCTCAAGTTGGGATTATTATGTGTTCAACAGAAAACTGGGCTTCGGCCATACATGTCGAAGGCCATGAAAATGATGTTGCAGTGCGATGAAATCGAAAACAATATCCATGAGCTGCAAATATCGAAACCAGGGCTCATCACAAATATCATGGATGTTAAAATTGGAAATCGACGTTCCTCTTCACAAAGCTTTGTTAGAATGTTAAGCCCTCCTTTCCAAACTTGATCATTATAACTAGGATTATAGTTTTTGCTTAGTTTTTTTGAGGGGGTTAATGAATGTATGTAGATTGTAAATAACTATTTATTATGCTTATAAAGCTAATTATATAAACTTGATCGATGTCAACCACGGGAATATGTATTCCAAGTACCTCGTCAATCCTGCAAAAAGTAGTCCAATAACGCCATAAAAAACTACATATTACGAGACAATAGAAATCAAACCTGAAGATGTGCGTCTTTCTCATACAAATGAATAAATAGTACAGTATTATAAGTCGGAATGTGTTCATTTTCAACATAATTAATTACTAGTAACTTTGAATTATGATTGTTTTTGAATACTATAAATACGTACTAATTTGTGATGATTTATTGTGAATTTTCCACAAGAAAAAGGGATATTCTCTCATATCCAAAAATCACTAAGCAAGATACATACCTTGCTAAATAGAAGTTGCCAAAAGGGACTATATAAGTAAACTTTATTATTCCTCTCTTTAAATGTGTATGAAAATGTATTGTTCAGTGATTAATGTGCACACACACGAGCTCATCTACCCCATTTCTTACTCACTTCTCATATCAGTCAAACACAAATGAATTCTGGCCTGGCTCACTAACTTGGAAACTGAATTAATGGGGTGACAAATCAATTAATTAGATATTAATTACTTCCATGAAACGTTTTTGGATTCTAGCCAACCAAAGCAATCTATGATTTGAAATCATTAAGGTGGCATTTGGAAACTTGAATTTGATAGTTGAATTTCATTTTTAGTATATATAAAAATTGTGTGATAAAAGACATGTATGATGACCATTTTGAAATATATATATTGTTAGATGTTTAGTTAAAGATAAATTCAAATTAGTACTGTTGTTAGCTGAATTGGTGATCAGTGAGTAGCGCTCTATGTCTAGACTGTAAGATTCTGGATTCGTCTCATTGGATGTCAATTCAGTTTGTTTGTTAGTTTGGCAAAGTAGGTAGTTTATTAAGGTAAATTGCTTGTTTATTAAGGTAAATTGCTTATTTTGAGTTGAATTCTTATTTAGATGTTTGGACATATAGAGATTTATTTATATTGCAATGAGTATCACTAAAAAAAGGATTAATTTAAATTAAATACATAGCAAATTAATTTGAACTTCTTGTACCCTATATATATATATATATATTTTATATGACTTGTACCCTATATACTTAATGAAATCCGAATATGCATTTTTCTGCTTGTTCCTTTCACCAGCCCTCTCCATATTATCCATGGAACGACATCTGAACTTTTCCACCCAAAGCATATATAGCCTCCACATATATTTGCTTCCCTAAAGAAGTGGCAAATAAAGAAATCTGAAATTTTACACTTCAAAGCCTCAATATGCAGAAGTCATCATCACCTAGTCTCCAAGGAGCTTCATTTGTTTGTTCCATTAATTCCCACCCCATCCCACAGCTAAGGAAATACTCAACATTTCAATATTTAATGTAAAATGTTTCATGCATTTTACTGTTAAGAATATAGATGATGAACATTATCTGAGAGTATAGTATTATGCTTTTCCTCCATGTGATCAAAGGAAGAAAAGAAAGTATGATAAACACAAGAAAAGAAGTGAAAAGGTTTTTAAAGTCCATTATAAAAAGAAAAAAAGAATAGAGAAAAAAAAAAAAGAAGCCCTCAAAATTCCTGTTAAAATCAGCAAGCCTTTTTGACTATTCATGTTTGAGTTACCCAATTATTGATAAGACAGGCAATTATCAAGAAGTGCCTGGCACAGTACAAACAAAGCCATCCCCAATAGAATACTATTATGTATTTGCATGTAATTAAATCATGCCTTACATTTTTCCTTTTCGAAGAAATATTCATATCTGGCCAAACTGGCCAAATAGAAATATATTCATATTATTTGAGAAAACAAAGATTATTAATAATGAACAAAAAAAAAACCATACCCAAGCAAGAAAAAAAGTTTAATTAATAGGAAAAAACACATAACTAATCTATAATATAATAGAATAAAATAGGAACAGAATCTGCTTTTCTAAAAGGGATCAGTATGAAAGGTGGAACTTGAAACAGCAAAACACATTGAGGAATATGGGACCCCAATGCCCCTCCTCCTTAATGCTTAATAGGCAATGCTTTTCTTTCTTTTTTAAAGACAAATGATGAGTTTGGTTATGAGAAATAATTGGTGGTTGATTATATAGATAGGTTATTTAATCTCTCAAATTACCGATCAAATACAATTCGGACAATCGAAATGATCTTTAATTAACAAACCTTGAACCCAAAACCTCTACTTCTCGAGAAAGTATAGTAAAACCTAATCCTTGTAAAGGAAAACATTTTTCAATTGCAAAACCCTTATCAAATCTAGGGAGAATGTTCTCCCATTACTCATTAGGGTTGTGAATGAAAAAAAGGATTTTGAAATCATAAATTAAAAACAAAAACAAAAACTAAAAATCTACTACTAATTGATTTCAGGAGATCTTTCTCTATAGTCTATATAACATGGTCCCTTATTTGTTTATATGCCTGAACCCAATGTCCTTTTTGACCTGCTTTGACCGTATAGCATTATTCCCTACTGCCCAATCAGAAAACAAGACCCTTGAGAGTGGTCCATTTCTTTTTCCTTTTTTTTTTTTTAATCAGATTCCCTACTACACATAATCATAATCCTCTGCACCTGCTTTTCACAAAAACTTTACTTTTGCCCCCCAAGAATCCATTCTTTTCCTTTTTTTTTGCTTTTTCTTTTTCTTCAATCCCTGGCCAGACATATATTAAAGTTTTATTCTTTTATTTATTTAAAGTAAACAAAAAAAAGAAAGACTAAAACCTAGAGAGGAGGAATATGATGACACCAGTATATATATATGAGATATATAACAAGCTGTGATGAAGCCTATCCCTAAATCTCTGTCATGTACAACAAACGTAAGCCTTTTATTCACTTTTAATATATAAAATGTATGTTTTATGGTATACAAATTTGTTTTTTTGTTTGTTTTTCATTGTTTTAGCTAGGCTTGCTATCCAACTTCAGGCATGGGGAAGATATTTAGTGATGAAATGGGCTGGAACCAACTATTCTTTGATAAGTTGATAACATAAAAAAAAACTAAAAAGAAGGAACTTTGTTAAAGGCTTTTAAAACTTTTGATTTACTTATATTTTAATCGATCACCTTATGAATGGGATTTGTTTAAATCTCCTTTTTCCAGTTAAAGATTTGAAAGAGATCAATATATAGGTCATAGGCAGCTCCACTACCAAAACTAGAAAAGGATTAACTAATTAACTAAAAATAATTAATTAGGAGAGAAAGCTTAACTCTTATGTTGTAATAAATCATCTACCCTAAAGGGACGTTTAGGTTTAGCTATAATCATCATATTTAGATACATAAACATATATATAATAATAATTTGAATGATTAAACATATAGTTTTACCAAACTCTTCCCATAATATATTCCCATTCCCCATTCCCTACTATTTGACAAATAGTAGCATAAACTCCACTATTTGCATGTGAAAACTTTCAGAAACTACTTGTAAAGTTGTAATGTAATTATATACTAAATCACAAGAAAGTGCAAGAAGAATGAGAGGATAATGGAAGATTAATTAAGTTAAGTATAAGTTATAATAAACCCTTTGTTTTAAAGTTTACTTATATTTATCATCAAAATGCGTGACAAATAAATAGAGCTTATATTATTCTTATAATGAAAGAAGAATGAAAGAAACTTATAACCCAAACTTAATTAGAATTTTATTTTATTTAGCAAACTAAATATATACGAATTAGAGCTTCATTATAACATGATCACTATCATAAACAAAAACTTAATAATTAGTAAAATGCAAGAACTTGGGGTTTAAATCTGTTTGAATTTATAATGAAAAATTACTAAAACTTTTTGAAAGACTGATATACGAATACCAGAGGTCACATGAAAAGTCCATCAGACAAGAATATTAATATAAGTAATTATAAGAAAAAAAGGATGGATAGAGGCATCTTATTCTTAGGTAAGTTTTGTATAACTTCCATGTTGTCAGGAACAGTTAAGATTTTTCCACTGCAATTTTTAAGCTGCAGATTTTCATAAATATACTCCATATTTCCCAGATTCCTCGTTACAAGTGTTGTGATTTGATATTTATTTAAGTTTTAATGAACCAAAAAGAAAAAAAAAAGGCTAAAGAAAATGGAAAATCTTCCCAGAAAAGCTTAAAAAGAAATATTATTAGTCTCTCTGCTTAAAATTACACCTATATTTTTCATATACATGCATATTGCATCAAGAAGAAAACCCTAAAATGAGATATATATAATGATTAAATTAAGAAGATTAATTAAAAGAAGAAGTACCTTTAGTTTTTAGGGTAGAGGATAAATAAACCAAATTCTGCAGCCTGGAAAACAAATAAAGAAGAAGGAAAAAATGGAAAGGAAAAGAAAAACCCTGCAAAAGAAAATAATATGATGGATGGATATATATACATGGATATATGCTTGGCTCCTCATACGCCATATACGGAGGCCATCGATGTTCGGTGGGGCTCTGCAAATGGCATACAGGGAGCCAGGCACATACATACCATACATACATGGATGGATGCCCATGAGCCCCATGACCATAACCATGACCATGATGATTATGTAGCGCATCATATATAAATTTATGCATTGCATGTCATGTCATGTTTTTGAAATGGAAAAATGCATGGAGCTAGCACATAAGCTTTGGATGATGATGATGTGTTAATAGCATCTTTCAACATATCTATTATTTTCCCTAGTGAAGAAGATATGAGGAAGAGGAAGAAGAAGATATGAAGAAGAGGAAGAAGAAGAAAAAGAAGAAAGATTGAAGCAATGGTGAAAGTGAGAGAGAATGAGAAAGGGAGGTATTTATGGAGGAGAAAGAAAGAAAGAGAGAGGAAACAGGAAATTAAGAGATCTTGAACAAGGCAAAAAAACAAGCAAAGTCATAATCATATATAAGGAGGGTTTTTTTTCTTCATTTTTTTCTTTTTGATTTTGTTTTTGTAAATCTAAAGCCCCACAACAATTCTTTCAAACCCTTTTGAATTGGCATAAATCTAGCAAAGAAGTGGCTAGAGAATTATTAAAGGATGTTATAGGACAAGCAAGCAAGAAAATTAAGGTTTTTAATGCTTAATTTTTGTTTTTTTTTCATTTTCATGAGAGGGAAAGAAGGAAGTTGTGGGGTTGAAGTTGCACCCTCTCCCCCATCTTGGCCACTAATTATAGGAAACCCAAGAGTGAGAAAACCCAACAAAATTAAAAAGAACTTCAAAATTTTAAAATTAAAAATATAGAGAGAGAGAGAGAGAAAGAGAAAATGGTGGGTTGGGTTACTAACCACGCAATTTCCTAAGCTAACCTTGTAGTGTTTGAAATCTCCTTTTCTGGGTCTTAAAGCAAAGGTTGCTTTTCTATTCTGAAGCTCATTTTGTCTGGGAGTGCTTGGAAACACATGGATTCCTCTATCTCTCCTTATTCTACCACTTCCTTTGCTTTAAATATGTATATATACATATTTTTCAAAAATGGAGAAAACCTTACCATAATTTATCATCTTTTTCCTTTTATTTGTCCACAGTCACCTTCTCCTTCTTTCTTTGTTATATTTATTAAAAAAAAATCTTTTTTTTTGGCTTTTTATATAGTATATTTTGTTATAAATGCATTACATTACACTAGTCAGTCGATATATATACATATATACTTTGTTTTGATGAACTCAGATTCTCATTTGACCATTTTCCTTTTAGATTTGTGGAACAATCCATGTTACTTTGCTACCTAATTCATCTGTTCTTTTATGTCCAATTCACCAACCAGCCCCCATATATATATATGCCTGCTTAGATATGTATCCCTACAATACATGTGATGTAATAAGCTTATATGGAGTATAATATAACAATATATATATATATATAATTATATAAGCAAAAAGTAAAAAAAATGTTTCTTCTTGTTTCATAATGGTTATTATTAACTTTCTAATATAAAAAAAATGATTCAATGATCATGCATCTTTTGGCCCAAAAAAAAAAATGATCATGCATCTCTTTTTGAAAAGTGGAAGAGAATTTCTACAAGAATTGGTCTCAAAGGCTAAAGGTTTCTCCTTCCAAGGGGTTATTTGACCTTGTCATTGGCGTTTATAAAAAGAACAAAAACAACTAAAATAGAACTAATATGTACTCCCTCCGTTCCGAATTGAATGACCACATTTGATTTTTTTAGGTCAAACAAAGCTATCTTTGACCATTAATTATTATAAAAATATAATTTTTTAAAATAAACTTTGGAAAATTTAAAACTTAAATTTTTCAAAACATATTTTTTAAAATTTTAATTGTATATAAAATTTTCATAAATAATGGTCAAAAACGACTTCGTTTGACCAAAAAAATCCAATGTGGTCATTCAATTCGGAACGGAGGGAGTAGTATTTTGATAGACAAAGCCCAAATATAGTAAAACCTCTATAAATTAATAATGTTAAGATCATGAAAAATTATTAATAGAGAGTTATTTGTTTGCCTTTCAAAAAAAATTAATAGAGAGTTATTAATTAATCAATAAATTAATAAAATATTAATTTAAAGAGTATTTTCTTGATTTCATTATATAAATTTGATTATATATAACTAATATATATACATGCATATATATTCATTGTTTTGAGTATTCAAAGTATTGACTAATCAAATGAAATTTGATATTAGTAACTTATATTTATGTTCATTATACTAGAATTAGATACATATTTAACGTATAATGATGAAGGGAATTACTATATATGTAAACGATGTATAATCCAATTAGATTTATAATTCATGAAAAACAAATAACAATAAATTTCTATTTTACTAAATTGTCTTAGTTATATATGTGAATTTTAGAGAATTATTAATTTATAATATTGATGGGACTATATATATACATATAAGGGTTTTTATAAAAATTATTATTTTATTATTTTATAGGAATTACTAATTTTTATAACTGACTCAAGTTGGGACCGGATTAAAATATTATTATAGAAAGATTATTAATTTATGAAGGTTATACTGTATAATCTCAAATCACCATGGGACATATATATGTTGTACACCTTAGACCCAATATTAGATCAAAATGCCGTGATCGATTTGATATTTTCTTTGTTCTTTCTCTAAAAATTATTGCATAGACCATTCCTATCACAAATATTACAACTCTAACGTAATTAAGAAACATTTCGTATGACATCCAGCACATGAAAAAAAAAGGCTGTAATTTTTATGTTTCTGTAGAGACACATACATACGCGCGCGTCCACACACAGACACACATATATATACCCTAGATATATTTCTCTTCAACCTAGAAATATTTAGATATGATCCCTCTCTTTCTCTCTGATTCTTTGGTTTTCTGACTTTCTCTACTTTGTTGCATTTAGTTGTTTGATATGCGTACAGGAACTTTTGAAGCCTATAGACATATGAAAATGTTTTAACTTATTTACCCAGTGCTACTGTGAATATCCCCCATTTGTACACGACCGACTATACAAAGTTTCCCAAATAATATTTCTAACCTTATGTGATCCTTCCACGAATAGTCAATATCTTCATGAGAATCTTTTCCTGTCATACTAAGGCCACCAATAGAATTTTAGGGTTGACAATAAAATCACAGGTCTTTTTTTTTTTTTAGCTTGTCGGGCTCAAATTTATGTATTTATATATAAAGGCTTCTCTAGATCATGTTTTTATTATGTGTCTAAGTCACTTGAAATTCAATAATTATTAATCACCTAATGTTGTTTGAGTTCATACATACATACATATACATACATCATGTTGATCATTGATAAAAGATAGAAATTGAGTTAAATCATCATGACATTGATAGTTTGATGTATTGTTATGTATACATGTTTTACTCCGTAAATTGCAAAATGCTATTTTTTGTATTGAAATTACTGAGACGTTGATTATGAACTGATATAATTATTTTGTTTTGCTTGTACTTGAAGGTTCAAGAATCGAATCATGATACTGATTCTCCTCTTGTTCTGATGATTGGATGCTTGCCTTTAAGAATTAGGGTTCGAGTCCCAGTATCATTCGTTCTGACAACAAAAAGAATCGAATCATGATAATTACCGGTAAGGTGAGCACATTAATCTATGGATGGACTTAGGTTTAAGTGGAATATTTTTGGTAAAATTAAATCTTAATTAGTTTCAAAATTATTAGTTAATTTTCATATTAATGTAAATAAACTATTAATACTATATATAAACTAGAAGTTCCATCTGAAATTGATAAAAAAAAGGGTATGGACGGAATCAATTGACATAAAGTTTGAAGTCGTTAGGTGAGGAGCCAAAAAAGTGAAAAGGTGATAATATTAATCTTTAATAGCATTAGTATAATGAAATTGATTGGCATTGCCTTTTCTCTATTCCTGTCTGCTGTTTCCTTTTGTGCTCAATTCCATCATTGTTTCTCTAGTTAATGGTTTTATATATGATGCTTAAAGAATAAGATTGTTCCTTTGACTGTCAACATATAAAAAAAAGTTGATTAAAGAATTTTAATGAGCAATGTTCAATGTTTTAAATGATGTACTCTACTGTACATAGAATCATGTTTAGGGGACCATAATCCTTTTTTGATGTTGGCCTCATCTTAGAGTGAATTTGGGATATATATAACTCTCCATTATATTAATAAAACAATACTTTTACGTTTCAAGTTAGCCTTTTCAATTAGTTATAGTTATATATGTATATATAATAGATCTGATTTCAATCAATGTTATGGCATTTCACTGGCTTTTTTAATACTTACATTGAACTTAATTGTCCATCAACAAGAATTGTATGTAGAGTCTTAATACTCCATATAGTTAATTAATAATCTCCTGACATTTATATAAATTCGAAAATTTGTATTAAATTCTCCATAACTTATATTGATACTGTCTATTTTTTTTTTGTCAAATTAAGTTTAGATTCTAATCACGAGAACTAAGAATCTAATACTCTATAATTCTTACTAATAATTATGGTAACATTGCTTAATAAGAAAATTTAAATTATACTAGTGTAAGTTACACCCTTTTTTTTTTACTCTCTTGTATCTTTTTGTAGAATTTAAATTTATTCAATACGACCGTCAGATCTTAAATTCTTATCACATAGATTATGTATGTCAAATCTCAAGTTGATTGAAAATATTTAACTATATGTTTGATGCATAATATTTTGCACCGTTAAATATATATTGAAAATATTGTAGAATATTGGAGTCCCGATTGATATGATAAAGATATCAGATTGACTTGAAATTTTACGTTAATGATCCATTCAATAAGAGTATTAAATCCAACGGTTAATTTTTAAAAATATTAATCTTAGATTAAGTTAGAAAAAATGCTATTAATTTACACCAAGTATAAGTTGATTTATATATATATATATATATATATATATATATATATATATATA
>AWUE01018330.1:0-16704 GCA_001974825.2 Corchorus olitorius
AATAATTAATTAATGGGTAATTATTTTATACACTGGCGGTGTAAATTTTGGACTCCACAAGCGGGATGTGGAGTTGACACATGTCCATTTTTTTGAATTAATTAAGTTTTAAATATGTCAATTTAGTCCCTAGAGGACACGTGTCACCCTTCAAGACCCACTTGTGTAGTCTGTTAAACTCCACCACCGATCTATTGTATAATTTGCCATAATTAATATGTTTGCTTTACTCCTTTTTCACTCTCCCGAAAAGAACCCTATTAATTATTAGAATTGTTCCAACAAATTATAATTTCTTAGGATAAATTTGTATATCTCCTTACTAATTGTTAGCTAGAGCCTAGAAACGATATTGCCAAAAGAAAATTCTAATTTTGTTAAGAAAAAGAATTATGTACAATTGTCTTTTTGAAAAATATTAATGCACAAAAATTTGATTGTTATTATATTATTATAATTATAATTACGCATAATTTGGCTATGAAACTGGGTAGTATTTTTTTAGTACTGTTGGAAGCTGGAATAGCTCCTACCTCATATTTCATAATTTAAATTACATAAATCTCATCAATTTTGTAATTTTTTAATATATAAATATAAATATATATGCCTTGTAATTAATTAGGATACTAGATATTATTTTTACACATCCGTGTCGGGTTTTTTAAATTTCAATAGCCGCATAAAGATTTTTCATTTTAAGAAAGAAAATGAGAGATACAAGGATTTTTAATTTTGGGATGTCAGTAAACCTTAAATAAAGACACTAAATAAAGACATATTTTTTTGTTAAAAAAGATAGAGAGTCATTAGTTCAGTAAAATTCTTTTCTATTTTAATTTACCCAAGTAGATAATGTGTGAAAAATAATTACACGACCAATGAAAATTGTACAAATGTCAACATGGGGAGAGTCAAATACTGAGGCCTGGTTTGGCATTGCGTTTGCAGATAAAAAAGTTGTTTTTGACCCAAAACGCAATACCAAATAAATCATGGTTTGTGTCAAAAGCTAATTTTGAACGCAGAAACCAAGCCAACCCGAGAAGCTAATCCTTAGGTGTTTTTGCGTTTCAAAAGTGCTTTTAAACATTAAATGACTAAAATCTCATAATTATTTTTCTCTTTCCTTTTTAATTGACATATCATTTCTAGACATTTTATTCTTCTACCACATTTTTTCACAGCAATACCAAACATTATTTACATTTTTCAGCGCAATTTCAAGAAGCATTTTTCAAAAGCACTTATTCCAAACCAAACTTTTTCAAAATGCAACCTCAATACCAAACTAGGCCTGAGTATACAACAGTTTTTTTTTTTTTTTTTTGCCAGAGAGCATATAGCAGTTTGGGAATAACTTTAATATATATTAGATATTTTCCCCGCGCATTCATGTCGGGTTTTTCGGTTTATGATTAGAACTGAGTAAGTTTAATTCTAAGAAAAATTTTATCTTATATAAGTGAAATGGAAGGAAATATTGTTAGAAATCTAATGTTTATTCATATAATTATTTACTGGAAAAAGGAAATGGAGTTTTACTTTGATTATAATTCAATGTTCTAAATATTATTTATAAATATTATATTTGGAATTCTAAATATATAATAATGTATATTGGTTTTCTTTCAACCAATCAACGTTGGACAAATATCAACATGAGAAAAGTCAAATACTGAGCATATAGCAGTTTGGGGATAACTTTAAGGGTAATTATTTAATACACCGGCGGTGTAAATTTTGAACTCCACAAGCAGGTTGTGGAGTTGACACATGTCCAACTTTTAAATTAATTAAGTTTTAAATATTTCAATCTAGTCCCTAGAGGACACATGTCACCCTTCAGGACCCGCTTGTGTAGTCTGCTAAATTCCACTGACGGTGTATTGTATAATTTGCCTAACTTTAATAGTAAGTAGAGGTGTCAAACGAGCGGATTGGGCGGGTTCGGGTCAAATGGGTCAGACAGTTTTCTCGGGTCATTCGGGTTTCGGGTCATTCGGATTCCGGGTCTCGGGTTGGGCGGGTTCGGGTTTTGGCCTCGAATCACTCGGGTTTCGGGTCAATTGGGTCAGCATTGAATTTTGTAATTTTCAATACTCAACTTTTTTAAATATATTTATTATTCAATTTATTTTATAAATAAGTAGAAACATTAGACAATCTATTATCAACGAAGTTTAGCAGACTGCATATGCGAGATTAAATGATAGAATACTTGATATGTGTCTCCTTAGATATTAATTTTGAATATTAAATACATAACTGATTATCAGGTGAGGTAGGTTTTGAATATTAAATACATAATTAATTATCAGTTGGGGTATGTATCAATATTTTAAGCCGTTTGTGGAGTATAAAAAGTGAAAACACTATTGACAGTGTATTATTATAAATAAAATATTAGTTATGTAATATCTAAATTTATATATTTTTTTCATTATTTCAAGTATTATTATAAATTAATTAATAATATAACTATCCATGAACAATGAAAATAGAATTACAACCCTTATTGGCTAGATTATTAGTACGGTTGTACTACCCAATAGATAAAATCACCAAGAAATTACTAAGTAAGTATTACTATTTATTCATTATTTTAAAAAATAAATTACTAATTATAAATTTATCATAAATTATTCATATAACTGATTTAATTTTAGTGGTTGTTCATATAATTATTGTTCATATAATGAATTTTAGCAAATTTAATCATGATTTATAATAGGTAAAATTATAAAAATAATATAAATTGTATTGAATATATGATGATTTAGAATAAGTAAAATTATAAATTTATTGAATAAAAGATAAATTTAGTTTATAATATTCTTGGGTCATTTGGGTTAACTTCTCGGGTTATTCGGGTTTCGGATCACTCGGGTTACGAGTCATTCGGGTTTCGGGTCATCTAGGTTTCGGGTCATTCGGGTCTCAGGTAGGACAGATTCAGTTCGTTTATCTTTTTCTGATCAAATCGGGTTGGGCGGGTTCTCAGGTTCGGGTCGGCTTTTGATAGCTCTAATAGTAAGGTATAAATATATATATATATATATATATATATAATATATTATATAGGTAAGATATTTGAAGTTGGCATTTATATTTTGCAAAAAAAAAAAAAATTGTCACCAATATTTTTTGTTTGTTTAAAATCGAAATAATTGATCTGAGAGATGTCATAGAAAATAGTTTTAGGGTATATGTTTTGGTCTTATTCTCGAAAATTGCAAATCAAATTTTATTTTTTTCTGCTGGCAAAGTGCTACTATTATATTGAAAGGTCAAGCTCAAAGTTAACTGCATATATGTATAAACTCAATCATAGCCTTTGCTCTCTGTCCACATATTATATGCATTGTTTTTCTTCAACTTTTCCTTACTTCCAAATTGGCATACTGTTTAAGTTCAAGTGCTTTTTGCTTTGTTTCCTTGCTTTTTTATAATGCAAAAAAAAAAAGGTTTTAGACTATAGGCATATTTCAATGTTTTTTGCTCTAGCATTTGCGTAAAGTGGTTAATTATACATGTTTTTGCTATAAGGAGCATAAGATCGATTTCAACTGCCAAGTAGAGCTGTCCACCCGATATTTTAAAGGGTTTGGACAAGAATTTTAAACCCATTGGATGGGTTTGGATAAAAATATCAAGGCTGTTTATTAAATGGACCGGGCTTGGGTATAAGAATAAAAGGCCAAGCCCGACTCGGGCCAGGCTCGATTAAGGAAATATGTTTGTTTTTTATTTTTTATTTGTTGATATATAATACATATAAAATATAATTTATACGTACACCGTATCTTAAATAAAAAAAAGATAAATAATATATGTAGAAAATCTTATTATCAATAATAATAGTATATTATAGGAAGTATCATATTTTATATTTACAATTATATTTATATAATTAATTAATATAATTTAATTCTCAAAATAATTATTAAAAAAATATTAGACGGGCTTTTGGATGGGCATTGGTGTAAGTATGTGATAAATGGGCCGGGTTTGGGCAACACATATGGCCTTAATCTCAAGGCTAGGCCCGGCCCAAACCCAGCTCGACCCGGCCCATGAACAGGTCTATTGCTAAGCACTCGTGATCTTTCAAGTTGAAGTTCGATTTTGTTGGAGTTAAACCAAGCCCAATAATATTTTCAGTATTTTGTTATTTTGTTGGGTTTAATATTTTAATTAAAAGTTATTTTATTTAGTGGGTCCATTAGGGTTTTAGTATTTTCTAGTATAAATAGAGAGTTAAATCTAGGGTTTTAGGTGAGGCTAAAAGAAAGCTCCAGGTTTAGGAGAGACAAAAAAAAAAAAAAAACTATGCATTGAAAGGTTGTGTGCGAAGCTTGAGAATTTGTCCAAAGGATGCCTCTGGTGAAACCGAATTAGGGTTAGTCAAAAAAAATATTGTGTTTGTGTGTTGGAGCCACCATTAAAATTGTTCTTATTCTTGTTCTTGTTGAGTGAGTTTTTCAATTTAATAAAAAGGTTTGTCTGTGTTTTGGGTATTTTTCTCCTCTAAATCAAAATTTAAAAGTTTTTGCTCCTACAATTGGTATCAAGAGCCAAGGTTACGTCCTGGGTGGTGTGGAAATTTTGATTGGGGAGGAGAATAGAAAAGAAGATTTTAGATGCAGTTTGTGCAGGGAATCTCCATCAACTTTGATGGGAAAAATTTGTTTCACGAATGGGCTGCTATGATGCAGAATTATCTGAAAGCGGTAGATCATTGGGATGTTGTTGAAAAGGGATTTTTTATACCAGCTAATACAGATTCTTTGACAGATGCGCAGAAAGAAGAATTGTTAAGTTTTCATTATAAATATCATTTGACTCTTATCTATATTCGAATGAATTTGAGTGTTGGATTGTCAGTTTTTGATGAGATTTATAATGCAAAGTCATCAAAAGAGGCATGGGATATTTTGATTCAAACCTATTCTGATCAACCTTGTGATATGGATGACAAATTTGTGGATAGGAAGGAAGAGATATTTGACGAAGAAATTTCTCGATAATCAAAATTCGAGGTTGAAGATCCTGGGTTATGGGATTCTGGTTTTGATGCGAAATTTTATGCTGAAATTTTTAGATTGACAACAATTGATCTTGATGGTTTGTTTGCAAAAGCAGTTTTTGAAGATACTGTGGTTGATATAATCGCACATGTGGGTCAAGAAGAAAATTCAACTGATGATGAGTTGGTTGAAGTTTTTAGTTTGGATCAGGTTGAAACAAAAATTGTTGATTTCTTGGGGATTGAGAAAATTTTGAAGTCTGGATTTATTGGTATGGAATTTTTCATTGAAGGGACTATATGAAAGAATTTGGTGCTGACTTCTTTCATGATGAATGGGTGATCATGGATCAATTCTTTGAGACTAAGAAACAGTTTCGCAAGTTTGAAGATGAAGTAGTTGCTCGTGTGAAGATGAAGATCCAATTTGACTGTAAGAAGAAGATGCCGCATGATTCGACTACAGCAACAACAATTGGATTGAAGATTCTGGCGATTGATGGCATTGGTTCATGGATCATGAAGAGCTTGGTTTAAGAAATGACATGTTGGAGTTAAACCAAACCCAATAATATTTTGGGTATTTTGTTATTTAGTTGGGTTTAATATTTTAATTAAGAGTTATTTTATTTAGTGGGTTCATTAGGGTTTTAGTATTTTCTAGTATAAATAGAGAGTTAAATCTAGGGTTTTAGGTGAGGCTAAAAGAAAGCTCTAGGTTTAGGAGAGGCTCAAAAAAAAAAAAAAGCTATGTGTTGAAAGGTTGTGTGCGAGGCTTGGGAATTTGCCTAAAGGATGCCTTTGGTGAGACCCAGTTAGGATTAGTCAAAAAAATATTGTGTTTATGTGTTGGAGCCTCCATTAAAACTGATCTTGTTCTTATTGAGTTAGTTTATGAATTTAATAAAAAGTTTTGTGTGTGTTTTGGGTATTTTTCTCTTCTCAATCAAAATTTAAAAGTTTTTACTCTACAGATTTCTTTTATCCACAAATATAAAGGATTTATATTTGATGCAAATTCTATACACAGGTTTTGCCACGTCATTAAAATGAAAACTTACAAGTTTATAATAAGCCTTAATTATAAAATAAGGGTAATTATTTGATACACCGACGGTGTGAATTTTGGACTCCACAAGCGGGTTGTGGAGTTGACACATGTCCATTTTATGAATTAATTAAATTTTAAATATTTCAATCTAGTTCCTAGGGAACACATGTCAACCTTCAGGACTCGCTTCTGCAGTCTGCTAAACTCCACTGACAGTGTAGCATATATAAACCCATAAATAAATATACATAACTTTCAATTATTTAATTAAACACATATAAAGTAAATTGCATTTTTAAATGAGCTATTATTTGGTACACCATTGCCAGATTTTCTTTCTCCACGGGGGGTTAAAATTTTGACACGTAATCAATTTCCTAATTAATTATCAAATATTTAATATTCAAATCTATTCTCTCTAAGAAGACACATGTCATCCTTTAACCTTACACATGCAATTTGCTAAAATCTGCTGACTGTGGATAATATAATTTTCCTTTTTAAATTCCCTTGACATTGCCTAACGCACTTCATTAAAAATTAGGGACAAGATCATGGCAATGAAGAACAATTTTATTTGTCAAAAAAATTTGACTCCATTCTTTTCTAAGGAATTGTTAGAAGATGATAATTTCCTTTGTTAAAGTCTCTAAAATCCTAAATCCAACAGATAAATTTCCTTTGTTTAATTTGATTGACAAAATCTGAAAGTCTAATTTGTTTTTTGTTTAACATATATATGGTTGATGTATTGTCGATGCATCAAAGATTTACTCATATAAAAAAATCAAATTAATTAATCAATATATAAATGACTCTATGTGTGTGTATATATCCCTTATATTCAAGTAATGTTTGTGATTGTGAATTGTGATTAACTTTGCATTGTTTCATTAATATGTTTCATATGCTTAAGTAAAAGAAATATTCGATTTTGCCATCCATAATCCTTTGATTATTTGTTTTATATTAGATTTATGATTTAATAAACCCGTCAATATTGTCAGAATATATGTATACGTTCATGACCAAGTAGTCCCAGTTATGTATATTACATTGATAGATGAATATAAACACTAGAATTGTCGGAAATCTGAAATCAGACCAAAATGAAAAAAATAAAGAACACACGATTTATGTGGTTACATACCATACGAGAGAGAAAGGATTCTTGTTTTTTGCTTGAGAAATTATTACAGCTTACAAACTTCATAAAACCTCATATATAATTAAGACTCGCCTTTTGTGCCCACCATAAATCTTAGGCATTTTTTAGCTAATTGCTCAAATTAGGCCCTAACGTTTGCCAAAATGCTCCAATAAGGGTCTAAAGAAAAAAAAAAAAGATGAAATCAGGGCCCCACTTTTGCGAAATGCTCAAAATAAGGGCCCCAAAAAATGTTCAAATTAGGTCCCAGCATTGCGAAAATTGCTCAAATAAATCATTGCCGTCAAGAAAGATTAGGGACCCAATTGGGATGAAAACCTTGACGGCAAGGACTTATTTGAGTAATTTTTGTAACATTGGATCCTTATTTGAACAATTTTTTTCCTTTGGGCCCATATTTTGAGCATTTTCGCAAACGATGGGCCCTGATTTCAATATTTTGTTTCTTTGAATCCTTATTTGAGCATTTTCATGAACATTGGACTCTTATTTGAGCAATTAGCTTTTTTTTTTTTTTTACATTTAAGTTGAGATTACTAATGTTTTGAGTCTAGTCACTTATATCCAAAAAAAAAAAAAGAGTCTAGTCACAATTTGGGTTGGATCACTATTAACAATTCAAGGCACTTAACAGCATGGAAAATATTACAAATTTCGTGAATGAAGGTATTTGAGGTTACGAAAGTCACCAATGAACACGAAACTTAATTTATAAAAATTACAGGCCTATGATATTGATATTTTATAATTGACTCAAGTATGAGATTATTAAAGGAAACCTTTTATATATACAAGTGCTGAGTGCCGACTCTTTCAATATCTAACGGATCCAATTTTTTATTTTTATTTAAAAAAAAAACTTATAGGGCTTTGAAGTACATATTTTTAATAGAAAAATCAGAAGATATGAATAATATATAACTTGCTCTTTTGTTATAATAGAAACCTATATGTCTCTTGAAGGAACTATAGGTAGGCAATGTGTAATGAGTCTTTGCACATTGGGATCTTTGTTACTTTATTAATAGAAGATGATGGCATAAGGCATAAACATTAAGGGAAACTAGTTCAAAGATGAAAAAGACAGTAAAGCATCTTTCAAAACCATTAATTAAGTACTAAAAAAAGGGTTAGTTGGATCCCTCAAGTATTAATGAATTAATTGATAGTGTAAGTACCCTAATGTACAATATGTAGCCTATACATGTACATATATATTATTAGATTAATATGAAACCCTAGCAAAAATATAGTTTGAATTTTGAAAGGTGGTTGAAAAGTCACCACAAATATTCTATTAAAGTTCATAATTAAAAAAAAAAACACAAAGGCAACCCCAATGAACAAAAGGGCTATATAGCTCTTTGTCATTTACTTGCATAAAAAGCCAAGATGAAAGAAATGGAATAGCAACAATCTTTCTACATGCTTCTTCTGCATATAAAACCATCACAAAAGTTAAAACTCCATGGCATATAATCTAGCTTTGGGAACAATAAACAAAACCCTAATAAATTATTACTTAACTAAAAAATGGAAAATAAAATTAAAACCCAAAATCGAATGAGATCATTCAATTCATTTGATATCAAGAGAAATGGGTGAAGAATTAGAAGAAGCTATGGGAATGAATGTAAATGCAAGAAGAAAAAACAAAAAGAAAAGGCTGCAAGCAAAGGGAATTTGCTTTCCTTGTATGTAGAAAATGGTAAACGATGGAAAAGAAAAGGGAGAGTAACCCTATATTAAAAATGGAAATTAACAAAAAGGGTTTTTTGCTAATATATTAATTCTTTTTTATTTTTCAAAAAATGATACTTTCCTACTAAATTTTTATCGTGTAGAGTGTTGGAAGCAACAAGTGTGGGAATCCTGGTGTCAGAAACTAATGGGGCGATTCATCAGCTTCCTTTTTTTTTTTTTTAAATCTTCTTTTTCTTCTCTCTATTTTTTTCCCAAGTGAATGTCTCACGGTTGGATTCTACTCCAAATTCTCTCTCTCACTCTCTTTATAAATTTAATTAATATACTACTATACTAAGTTTTTTTTTCTTATACATTTCTTCTAGGTCTGCCTCGAATTGCACAAACTCAAAAAGAGTAAAAAAAAAAAAACCCCATTAATCTGTTTTTGTTGTTGAGAATTATGATGATGATGAGCTATTCCTCTGGCAGAGAGTCATGTGCTCTGCATTTTCTCTTTCTTTGCTTTTGTTTTGCTTTATTTCGTTTTTTTTTTTAGCTTTTTTTTAATTTTGTTTTTGGGTTATAAATAAATATTATTATTATTATAATTATAATAAAAAAAATTTGATGATGATCACATCAAATTCTCATTCTTCTTCTGCTGCTGTTTCTTATGCTTCTTCTTCTTCTTCTTCTCGAATTTAACCCAATCTAACACGCATGTTATTTTGGTCTTTGTACCCTCCCAATATGTGCCTACGTTTGCTCCCCTTTTGAGAAAAAAAAAATCATTTTATATTATTTATAATTTATTTTTTTATATTTACAATTGGTCTACTGCATGCTTCTCTTAGTCAGTTGATCTCTTTTTGCCTCTTTAAAAAAACCCTACTTATGTTTTGCCAGCCTACTTCTCTCTCTCTCTCTCTCTGTGCATGTTTAGGAGTAGTATTGTCTAATTCTATGTATCGTATACATGCATACTATATTATACTATTATATATACGTATAAAATACGTGTGTTCATAGATTTTACATGTTTATGTATGTATGTATGTATGTATGTTCATGCATGTGCATGTCTATATATGAGATATATACGTTATTATTTCATGCTCTTTAAAATTGTAGTATATATATCGCCAAAAAAAATTGTAATATATATATAAATTATATAAAGTTACTAATAAGACAACTACATTAGTATGTTTTGATGAATAAACGTGTAAATCTTAATTGTGATTATTATGTTTATCCAAGATAACAACTATACATGTAATTTGATTGAAAAATTAAAGGAAAAAAACACAAACAATTTGAAGATATAGAAATTAAATAGTATAGTTCTAATTCAAGAACCCTAGCTGTGGAATAAAATGCGGGTTAATGAGGATTGAGGAGTCATGAGTCAAAGAAACTTTTGGACCCAACAAAAAAAGGCAAAACACAGCAAATCGTTTGGAACTGGAAGTTCATTAGGTTTTTTTTTTGGCTGTTTAAATTAATTTTATAATAATCATTTCCAAAGTGGAAATTAATTTAAGAAAAAAGGAATTATAGGGAAACAAAATCTTAAAAGAACGTGCAAAGGAAAGGGGGGGCATGCATCATGATTACAAGCTCTCAAAATGGTTGTCATTAGGCAGACATTGAAAGTACCTTAGACAAAACTATTGTCTGTCTTTGTGCCTTTTTAGCTATTTAATGTAAAAGCCTTTCAAGTTTCAACTGCAAATCTGATTGCTTAATAGTGTCTTTGAAAACATTGGGTCTTTTCACTTAATCATTTCATTCATTTCCCTCTCTTCTTCTTTCTTTCTTTCTTTCTTTTTAATCTTTTTCTTATTAAAATTAATATATTTATTTATGCCTACTAATAACTTACATTTTCATGACTTTGAAGTTATTAGCATTAGTAGGAAATAGTAGTAGACTATTGTAGTAGTACTCAAAGTCATGACTAAATGGAAAAAGGTAAAATAAAGGCTGGCAAAAGATTAAAAGTTGATGAGGTTGAGCACAATATTCAAAAAGAGGGAGGGATTAGTTAAGGGAATATGAAGGAAAATGACAGTTAATTAAATACCAAAAGGAGAAGATTACTATTTCTACTAAAGACATTCAATTTCAAATTCCCACAATCCTTTATTTATTGGTGGACAATGTATAAATAAATTCAACAAGTTCTTATAAAAAAAACTTTAATATCAGATTTCTTTTCTGATATTAGTGCTCAAAAGTAACATATTATAACATGCCATGGAAGAAAGTCTAATGAATTCACGTTGGTGGCAATGTTACAAGTAAGCACTTGTTGCTTCCCTCTAGTCAAGATTGATTTACATTAATTTCTCTGTTTCCTTAAAAACCAGAAACAGCAAACACAAAAGAAAAGGAACTTGTTGAGGGGAGCAGAAAAGGATACTATCAAGGAAGTATTGGAACAAAGAGAACTTGTTGATCTTTCTCTAATCCTCATGCAATAGAGTGCCGGACAGATTCAGACCAATTGCTTTCTCTTCTTGCAGTTGCCAACTCTCCCAAATGAAACACTGCTATTATACCCCGATCCATAACCTCGTCTCAATACAGAGGGTCATCCACCAAGCAGACATTTCAGTGCCAGAAAGATATATAGCACTTCTGAAGATTGTAAATTAATTGCCTAAGCAACCCCTTTGATCTTACTATCTCCATTCTCCTCATCCTATTTAAGCATGATTGTAACCTATCAACTACGGGTATGGTTCTGATCCTATTTGCTGCTAGATACTATAAAAAATAGCAAATTATCAACATAGAACAATTGGCCTATATATTTAGGGTTCTCCAGTACCAAATTATTTGCAAAAGAAAGCTTCAAATGCACAAGTAAAACAAATTAAGAGAAAGCAACTAGCTTACTGATTACCTGTTAGCAAGTACAAAATTATCCACAATCAATAGCACAAGACACCTGTAACAGCACAATGAGAGATGATTATTCAATAAGCAACTCAAGCATCAACCTGCCAATATTCATCTAATGCACAAACTAAAAGAAGCAGCTGTAGAAAACAGAAAGCTTATATTCAAAAATGGATCTCCTTCCCTCAATTCTTCAGCAAATTTGTGTGTGTGGTGGTGGAGGTGTGGGGGTGGGGGTGGGGGTCGAGCACATCTCATGAATGCTAATTGTCTAATGCAACTCTATAAAGTGCCGGGTTTATATGACATTTTCCAAAGAAGTGAGCAAAATGGTGATTCAAACCATTTTAATTATAAAATTCAAGCACTCCTTTTTTAAAACGAACTTCATCATAAGGCAGAACTCCAAGTACGCTAAAGTACTCCATGAGTCCATTTATTTGACTATAAACTCACAAGAGAAAAATATCAGATATCAGCTCCTTTAAAAACCATATAAGATTCACACTATAATCTAAAAGCAAACATCTCAGGTTTGCAAAAAGCAATGAAATCAAAATTTGGAGAAGGTGAACGATTTCAGAAACACATAACATTCATCAATTTTTATTAAGTAATACAATCCAAAAAGCAGCAGAAGGAAACCTTACCTGATTCAATTACACCAATTCAGCTTGTCCCAAAATCGAAATCAGAAAGAATTTGGACATAAGATGAAAGAAAAGTCAGAGAAGAAAAGATAAATATCTGCCAACGAACTGGCATTTGATGAAAGCAGTAAACACCAAGGAATTGACCTCTTTGTTTCCTCCCAAAATGAATAGGTTTCTGTTTCACTGCCAGATGAATTCCCTTCAAGAAAGAAAAAAGAAGAGATCGCAAATTCAATATTTCATACCACTCTCCCACAACCTAGAAGATTTGATTCTACCCTCTCAAAGTCAAATAACTAAACATGATGACCTAATCACCAGAAGGTACTTCCCCCCCTCTGAAAACCCAAAGTTCAATGACAGAAAAGCCAAATGGTGCAACCATAGAGAAAAAAATGGCAGCATATCAGCTCAGGGGACTAAAATAACAGTAGGTATAGATTATATTTATTTGATAATACAACTCTAAAGATTAGCAAACAATAAATGTACATATCCTTATTAGGACGCAACTAACATTTCAGCAATATTTGAAGAAATTTTGCATGCTATTAAGCTTGTGTAGGTATAGGAAAGGAAATACAGCTTCTCTTATACACCAGTCGGACTTTCCAGCTCTTCTTAGAATGACCAGCTAAACTAAAATGGTATGGTATCATGATCCTTGTATTAAAGCATATGCATCAACCAAGAAATTAAGATGGAAAGCAGTTCTAATTGGTATAATTGTTCATGAATAGCAATCGTTTCTCAACCATTATTGCAGGTTCCAAGGCAAAATACCAAACTCAACTAAAGGGTTCCATGCCCATCATGCATGTTGTTTAAAATTAGAGTAGTTTCTCATTTTTGTAGAAAGCTTAAAAGGCATAACTTACAGACTAAACATTTACAGTTTCTCTGGAACACATTCTGGGTTATCTGGTGACTTGCGATTTGCAAAAAGTTCTTTAAGAAGATTAACACCCTTCTCAGCATCAACCAATCTGATACTAAATAGAGAAATTGCATCCTTATGAGCCTCAAATTTACCAATCCACCCAGCTTCAAAGTCCTTAATCCTTTTCTCAATCAGCGATTTATTAAGCCTGTCTTCTTCTTGTTTCAGAAGCTGCTTTTCTAGTTCCATAGTGCTCAGAACTAACCCCCCTGACCTGCTAACATCCTTGTAGAGTGGTTCATCAGACAGGCGAGAGCGTGCCCTGTACTCAGTAAAAGCTTTGTTTGTTTCCTTCAAAGCCTTTCTGTATCCATTTAGTAGATTTTCCATCATAAAGAGCTCATGCTCAAGCCTATAAACCTCCACCTGTCTCTTGGTCTGCTCTTCGTACTTGGCCTTTTGCAAATATTCAATAATGCTATCCTTTCGTTGCAACTGGTCAAGCAACATGTGTTGATGCATACTTGAATCTGCATAAGCCCGATCTTTAGCAGCATACAGCATTCTTGCTTTAGACATACAATGTTGCATTTGCTCCATGCAAATATCAAATTCAGACGACTTGTCGGTCCATTGTCCATCAGTCCTCAATCGCTTATTGCTCCCATTCAAAGAATGATGCGAAAAATCGTTGTCATGACCAATCTCTCTATTGTTGCCATTACCCAGAAATGATGAAACACCAGGAACCGTTTGAGTGTCACCCCTTGTCGCAATAAATTCGCCTGATGAGTTATGACGAATATGCAACCCTGCTGTAAAATGGAGATCTCCGGTTTCCATTGCTTCAAGAAGATTTGTTGAATTTATACCCTCAAAAGCTTCCCCTTTTGGTGACATAGGAAATCCTTCTTCCTGCCTTGGTTCTTGCTCCCCTTGTTCCTCTTCCTCTTCTCCCTCTACCATCTCTTCCATGTCCTCTCTTTCTCCTTTACCTCCTTTATCTTGTTTCTTTTCCTCCTCAAAATCAATAGCACAACCACCTTGATTACACTGACGTATGATATGCTCCCCACCCACACTCATACAGCTGTCTACATCCAATTTCCACTGCACATTTTGATGTTCATCCACTTTAGTTTCCTCACAATCCATAGCATCTTCATGCCAACCAGCCTCCTTCTCATCATCATCATCATCTTTGTTCATCAAATTATCCTGCACAACAAGGCACAACTCATTATTGTGCTCCTCCGAGAATAATCCCCCATGAACTTTATCAATCTCATCAGCATCCGTCTTGACATCTTCCTGAATACTATGCTCTTCCTCTTCTTCGGCCTCATCAACATCCATTTTTGGTTCCTCCTGCAACAACTCTACTCTCTGGAACTTTATCAAACACTGCATATGCGAGGCATAGTAACAATTCTCTAATTTAGGGGTGGCCATGAGCTCTTTCTCAACCATAAACCAGATCAAACCAGCCCAATCTACCTTATCAAAATGACCTTCTTTTATCATTTTGTTCCAGTTCAACACTTCCATTGGCATCAACCATGCATCTTCATGCAGAAGAACCCAATTTGACGCAACTTCCTCAACAAAGCCTATCGATTCCTTTGATTCTTCTACTTCCAAAGTACCATCCTTGTCCTTATCGTTTTTCACAGACAACTTCAAAGCACGGGCAAGGTCGGCCCGGCTGACCCTAATGCGACAACCATTAACATAGCTACAATGCGATTGCGAGTTATAAGTGGCAATCAACTCCGCGATCAGATTGCTTCGAACATTCCCATCGAATTCCAAATGTACAAAATCCCACAACCCAATTCGCTTAAGCAACATTTCATGCGATGAAAAATCTAGTTTTTTGCTGGGCACAAAAGGAATGGGCTTTAGAGTTTCAGTTAGTACCTCAAGAAGCTTCTTCTGGGACTTTTTCTCCTGCGCGCGTCGTTTCATCGCTATCTTCTTGGATGTAGGACCGCCGCCATGGCAAGAGCCAACGGCTGCTGTAGTGGTGGTGACTTGGAGATAGAGTTCAGTGTCTGGGTCGTCTACGTTGGTTTCTTCTTCAATTGGGTCTTCTAGTTCTTGATCATCATCGCATTTGCCTTTGTCTTGGGGTTGAAAGGTTTCTCCGGTTAGAATTTCAGGCGACACATCTTGCTGCAGGAGCATAACTGGGCCAGAGTTTTGGTTTTGATCCGGTTGATCCTCAGAACTAGCGGCGGGGGCCATGACGATTGATACCAATAACTCAAATAAGCTAAGTTTTTACCAAGACTTTCAGAAATTAAGAAATACTAATAACCATCTGATTCAAATCTAACAAAAAAATAGGAACGTATCAAATCTTGAAACAAGAGCGTTGACAGATTCTTGCACTTGCAGTTTAGGAGGTTGAACAATCTGGTATAACGAGCAAATTTTGAACTTAAGAAGTTGGGCTGGGCATGATCAAGGATATATATAGGTTAATTTCCAGTCAATTTTAACTTTGGGCCTGGAATTGTGAAATTAAATTATGAGCTAAAATTGGGCTTTTCCACTCCCTTTCAAGAAGTTGGGCCTTTTGGTTTTTAAGCTTTCCATGACTCTCTTTTTCAATGCTCATTTTTTTTTCCATCCGGTATATTAATCCGAATCCGACCGCGTCCCACACCTGTGAGTTTGGTAGATGAGTAACCTGTTTAAATTAGAATGAACCGCTTACCACTCGATTGAACCCGCGTTGGTTTTCAATGCTCATGTTTATTAATTAGGTAGCGGTCTTTGCTAGTAAGAGTGAAAATACAACTTTGATTCTGGAATTTCTTTTTAAGAGGATCTTACCTTTCACGCTCTCGACTTAAAAGAGATTAGTCTCGCGATAATAAATCTAGGATAGTCTTGATTCAACCCAAAAAATATTAAGGGGTAGCTTAGAAGATTAGATGAACATATATGATATATTTGGGGTGTTACTAAATACCGCCCCCTTTCACTAGTCACCACTCCCCCTTTGGACTATTTTGCCTTTTACTTTATTTTCCATCAAACTTCAAACTTTTCAATTCTCTCAAATTCTCTCAACCTTCAAACTTTCAAAGCTTAATCATTCAAGTAAAACAACATCAAAACTCATGTACAAAGATTTTTTCGGATTAAAAGTATGTTTTTAAAAAAAAAAGAATTTTTTTTTTCTATTTATCATTAATCAAAGATTAAAATTCTCTTGCTAATATTGACATATTCATACCCATTTAAGCTAAATGAATTGTCCAACCAATACTTATTAAAAGATAAAAAGAAATTATAAAAAAAAAAACCCAGAAACAGCGG
>AWUE01018331.1:0-37255 GCA_001974825.2 Corchorus olitorius
TTTTCTTTCTTTTTTAAAAAAAAAAAACATACTTTCAATCCGAAAAAATCTTTGTGCATGAGTTTTGATGTTGTTTACTTGAATGATTTTGAATTATTAAGCTTTGAAAATTTGAAGGTTGAGAGAATTTGAGAGAATTGAAAAGTTTGAAGTTTAATGGAAAATAAAGTAAAAGGCAAAATAGTCCAAAGGGGGGACAGTGACTAGTAAAAGGGGGCAGTATTTATCAATCCAGTATATTTGTAATTAAATATTTTTTTATGATGAACAATAACTCTGCATTCTGCATTTATCAAAGAATAGAATTTCTTGGAAGAGTCTATTGCTTGATATGATGTGCACTAACAAATACATCATGGAAGCTTTAGCTGCTCAACTCTCAACAGTCAACACTAGAGGAAAGCGGGCTAAAGAAAAGAATGGAATATGCAGTAGTTACAATTATCTCCTTCACTTTGTGAATTGGAGATAAAGCAAAAACAGAAAATGTGTTGAAAAAAAAAAAGAAAGTATGAATATCATAGAATAATACAAACAACATTAATTTTCAGAAATACTTCACATATTACTTAAATTCTTGATGAAGCTTTTCATGACAAGATTAATCCACACTTGACAATCTGATCCAATGAACTTGCCAAACTACTCATGCTAGGCCTCTTGCTTGCATTTTCCCTTAAACAAAGCTCAGCTAAATCAGCAAATTTAAGCAATGGTTCTACATTTCTTGGCAGTGGCACATTGCGGTCAATAGTTGCAGCTGCCTTCCCTTGCCTTATTAAAGGCAATGCCCACTCAACTATTCCTGGAGGTGTGAAGTCTCTGTCATAAGCTTTTCTTCCACTTAATATCTCTAGCAGAACAATTCCAAAATTATAAACATCATTCTCCATGTCACCACTTAAATCCTTATCTGTCGCGCTTAAGATCCCGAAATCTGCTATCCTTGCTCCCCATTCAGAGTCCAAAAGTATGTTTGAGGTCTTCACATCGCGATGAACAATGGGTGGATTGACTTCATTGTGAAGGTATTCAAGTCCTCTTGCAGCCTGCAATGCAATTCTCAATCTCAGGTCCCAACCTAAGGGTGAAAGGTCTCCATGAAGATGGTCATGAAGTGTACCATGAGGCATATATTCATAAACCAGTAATCTTTCACCCATTTCTGCACAATAACCCAATAAGTTCACAATATTGCTATGCTTTGCATTGCATAGTATCTCTAACTCTGCTTCAAAGTCCCGGTTATTGGTATGAATTATTGTAGCAGCATTAGCGCGCTTGACTGCTACTTGCCTACCATCAGGAAGAACAGCTTTGTACACAAAACCAAAGCTCCCTCGGCCAAGCTCACTGAATTCTTTAAAACCATGAGTTGCATCTTTCAGTTCTGAAAGCCGGTACACTTGAGTCTCTCCAACATATGTAGTTACAGATAGAGTTGGTAGGGGATTCGGATCAGGATCTGCCTCCACAACTTGCTTGCCTATGCAAAAACCGCACTGAATTACGCCTTTTCCTTCACCTTTGGTCTTGATGATTCGCGTGAAAACACAACAAGCGACTAAAATTATTAAGCAACCAGATACAGCAGATGCAATGATGATTACCAACTTTTTTATCTCTAGTTGCTCCTGTTGCCGGCTCTCAGATGAAGAAACTCCGCATACATCCCAACAAGAACTATTCTGGCAAAGTGAGCAGGGAGTGCATATTCTATCTGCATTAGCACTGCAAATGCTTGATGGAAAGTAGCCTTTTGAACAACTTGTTCCACAAGGTAAGCAAATATGTAACTCATTTTGAGCACACAAACTTGTCAGCTCTGGCTCATTAAGAATACTTGCATTGAAAGCAAACTTTCCATTAGCGCATGGCCTTGAAGAACATACACCAGGGCTACATAGCTGCAAAGGTGGACTAGAATCTGGCAAAGATTGCTCTTTCACACCCCAGCAATCAAGAACCAAGTCAACTTCTCGAACCCCACAAGTCGTGAAATCTGATGAAGCAATAGCCAAAAAACCAGAACCTTTTGGAACTGAAGAAACATTAATGTTTTTTCCCCAGCATTCTACTCCATGATCATCTTCACGAACACCACAAAAATGCTGTGCTCCAGCTGATAAACTAACAAACCGTGCCCCACGTGGCGGGAGCCCAAACTCACTAGAATCACCCCAGCATTCAACTTCACTAGACTTGCTCGAAATCCCACAAACTGAATTTTTCCCTGAAGCCAAAACTTCAAACTGACCAGATACATTAAAATGTGCCAAGTTGCTAGATTTCGGCCCCCAACAGAAAACACCCCCACTATCCTTAACAATACCACAACTAAAAGCATCTCCGGAAACAATATTCTTAACAACAACATTATTGACATCATGATCACTTACAAAGCTCATAGTAACATTAATATTACTTCTATCAAGTGTTTGATGAAATTCCCAACAATCAACATAACCAAAATCACTAGTATCCGAAGCATAAGACCCTTTAATAGCACAAACATGAGTTTTCCCTGCAGCTATTTGTGAGTAAGAAGTATACTGAAAGGCTTGAGGAACAAGATTCATACCCAAATTCAAGGAATTCCAACAAAATGCTCGGGAGTTATTTGAAAAAATGCCGCACAGAATACCCTCACCACCAGACAGGGAAGCCATGGAGGGAACAAAACTGAATGTGGGAGCTGAAGAAGTTTTCTTGGTTTTGTCCCAACAAATGATCTCTTGCTTCCCGCCAGCATCAATGGCACAAAAGAAGCCATTTTCTCCAAAAGCCGCAGCGATCGGGCCTAATGATCCATAGCCTGAAACTGTTATAAATAATAAGGGAGAAAGAACAATGAGGAAGGAAGAAATGGGTGACAGAAAATAGCATTTCTGGAGTGGCATGTGTTTTGGCTTCTGGGTTTTTTGTAAGTGAAGATTTGGTGAAGTAAGGAGCTTGATGGTGGAGTTGAAAATGTGAGGAATGAGAATGGTTTGAGGCCATTTGTATTTACTAGTAGTTTTTATTTGGAATGAGTGAGGGGGTGAGATGGAGATTCAGATTTCAGACAGTTAGTTTTAAGTCAAAACTTGGGAAGAGTTTGACTTATGGCAAGTAGTTAATACAATGTTTCAACTCAACATATAAAATTCATTGGCCAGCTGTCTTACAGGTAACTGGTTTTAACATGTTCTTTTCCATTTCAACTCTTTTTTCCTTTTTGGTTCTGATATTTCATATTTGGTTCTCAAATGGAGAATATTATGTTTTCGCTGTAGTTTAGTGATATGTTAGCATCAGAAAATTATGAATTGCTGATGTTTAACCAGATACTGAAATTATTAACCAATATTTCAAAAAGCTGATCTCCTACTTAAATTGCAGATATTGTGTTGATAATAACTTTTTGTTCCTATATCTTAAAATACACACAAAAAGATACACCCTGCACATGAAAACAAAGTGACACAATGATGAAAGTTTGATTAGAAATTTGGAATCCAGACTCCAACTGCAGATTCTTACAGTATAAGGCTACCAAAAGTTCAATCTACATTGTTCTTTTTGGAACATTTTGGTAGATTTAAAGTAAGGAACTGGCATGGAATCATGTACCATCTGTCAAAACACAAACCTAAAAATGAACCCAAAAGCTGATTTTGGAAGTAAGTACTTACAAGGATTTTTTTTTCAGCTAATTTTGATTTCCATAAGGTAATTTAGGAAATTTCTAGATTGATAAAAAGAATGGGAAGAGAATGACAAGAAAGATTGAACAGAACAGGTTGTATGCAAGGGAGATAACACCGGCTAATGTAGGCCCATTTGATTCTGGTTTTCTGTCTCCATGTCTGTTCTAAGCCAAAATTGCAGACTAAATAAAAATATTAAAACACAATAATATCATCTTTAATTTTAATGGTATCTTGAATTTGGTAGATTTTGTTCTCCATTATATAACCAGACAAGAAATCAATCATTTAAGAAGGTTATCAGCAGGCATTTTGCTGCTAAACCAAACAACAAGTGGAATTAAAACCTTACAAAAAGAGTTCCATAATTTGGTCAATAAAAATGTATCAGAACATGGGGTGTTTTAAAGTTGCTTCCCAACTTCCTGTTCCTTTTCAATCATAATCTCATGCAAATGCTAGCAGATTATTAATCCAAGATTACATCAAACTTTATAACTTCAATAACTTTGTCTGATGTTAAGTTTCTGTATCTTCCAAAGATTTAATAGTTAGAAGGCATCAGATTTAGATTTCTTCTTTTTAAAATCATTAATTTGCTTCATTATGCCTCCATCCATCTTATAAAAATTGCAAATTGCAATAACTTACTTGAATAAATACTTGTAAAATTAGTAGTAACAGCTTTAATGATAAGAAATGCTTTTTCTGACAAATCTGGGTGGAAGTACTTTGATCCGTACCTAGTTGGAAAACTTTTGAAGAACAAGGTAATTAAACTGACAGACAGATTTATAAATGCTGAACTGACAAATTAAGTGATTACATCTGATTATAAAATAAGATTGGATTGAATTAAAATACTATAGGATTTTAGTCAATGGAGACATAAGGCACCTTATTTGGTGATTATTAATCAAGAAAGCTTAATTACAAATTCTGTATCTTTTTTTTGTGGATTTATTTTATTGAATTAATAATCCCATTGTCCTTGCATGTGCTGCATCCATTGGCTCTATGGCCACATGAGACTGAGGTATAATATAAGGATATTTCAATTTTATAAATAATTTCTTAATTTGAGCTTAATAGAGTTAACAGTTGTCATTGCTTAGAAATTAGTGATAGATAATTAAATTTTAGAATTGATTAGTTGAGGTGCAAACTCCATATGGTGATTGAAGTATTATTATGTCTGAAGAATGTTGAAGAATCTTAAGCTTTTTAGTACAGAGAACTTAGAAGGTAAGGAAATGGGTCTACCTAGGGGGAGTAGGGGGTCTTGAACTCGATATCTCTCTCGGGTGAAGTCCAACCTCTAGCCATCTCGACCAGGGAAATTAAATCAATCTTAAGTTTATTTTAATCTCCTAGATTTTTTTTTTTTTTAACTTGAGGATTCTTCTGCTAGAGTTAAAAATAAACAAATTCTGTTTCCTAAAAATGCTTTCATTCTTTTAAGTATACCTTTATTTAGTTACATATACAAAAAAAAAGAAGCAAATAATCATTAATTATGAAAAGTAGATGGAACCACAATAACTAATTTTCTACATTATGGCAAAGACCAAACCATGCATGAACCAACAACTCTTCAGAAGCAACAAAACCCCTTTGCTTGCATTACTCGTTACCTTTCTTAAATCAAGATCCATAGGAAACCTAACAAACAAAAAGAAACTCCTATATAGTAGTAAAAAATAAGGAAGAAAAAATAATAATGTAATGCAAATCATCTTTCATTTTCAACACCTTCATCTTAACGTTACCTAAAGTCCTCAAAACACATTAAGAAATTATGAAAACTTACCAACAATCCATGATGCAGTCTCCATTCTCTTCATCCACAACACTTAACTCTCTCACATGGAGATCTCAAGCTTCCTTCCCTTCTTCCTGATTCTCTTCTTCTCGGCTCTCTACACAGTCCAAGGTACATTGCACTTGTGTTACATTAATTTGTTGATACATTTGAGTGAATTACGAGGTGAATTTGATATTTTTTTGTTTGTTCAGGTATTAATGAACCATCTCCGGCGCCAAGTACTTATCCTTCCTTGTTGGCACCGGAGTCAGCTTCTTCCCACTCATTGGCGCCAGATTCTGGTGAGACTTTGGCGCCAGATAATGGTTCTGGTGGGACTCTGGCGCCAAGTAATGATCTTTCTCCGCCATCACCAAAAATGTCACTGCCTCCTTCTCTGGCGCCTGTGCCAATGATGGCGGAGAAGGGTGGAGAAGCAGATGCGGCTCCAGCGCCAGAGATGGAAGGGAGTAAGAGTTTTGAAGGGATTGGTCCTAGTAGTGATCAGGAGATGGAAGAGGCAGGAGAGCAGATGGTGAGATGGTGCACAGTGAGACAAGAGTTTGAGGATTGTCAGTTGCTCATCAGAAGTATGGACCAATCAAATGGATACACGTGGAAGTGGTAATCTATGTTTTCTACTTATATATTTAGCAATTATGGGAATTTACAGATTACTGATAGGATATAAATGGTTGGTTAAGGTTGTAATGAGTTGATAACTAATGAGCTAGTTTAATCCAAAAAGATACCTAATAATGATCATAAGAATGACAATTTAGTTAAAATCTGAAGTTTAACACTAATGCCTTTTGTTATAAGGGTCAAGTTGATCATTTCAGAGAACTATAATTAAGTTTTGATTAAAAAAAGTGTCATTTTATCCATTTCTGAAATCTGAACGCAATTTATGTTCCTTCATATTGCTTTCTTTATAGTATCCAAATGGAGACAGCTCAAGAGTGTTTGGAGTCAATAAAAAGAGGGGAAGCAGATTTGATAAACTTGGAAGCAGGGTTAGCTTATACTGCATTCGTGAACTACTCAATGAAAGCAATTGCAAATGAAGTTTACTGTAATCATGCTAAAAGCTATCAAGCAGTTGCAGTTGTCAACAGAAATGCTTGTAAACAAAACAAGGGAATCAATTTAATGGATTTTAAGGGACACAAATCTTGCCATGGAGGTTACTCCACAGCTGCTGGTTGGAACTATCCCATCAACCATATCAAAGAATCACTTGGTTCTCAAAAGCTGAATGACCGCGAAATTGCAGCAGGTTTCTTCTCTAAGATTTGTGCTCCTTCTGAGTTTGAAGGATCAGGGATTTGCAGTGGATGTGGCAATGAAAATGGCTCCTGCTATATGAATAGCCCGTATTTCGGACACCTTGGTGCCTTAAGGTGTTTGATGGAAGAACTTGGTGATATTGCATTTGTGAAAGCTGATACTGTTCTGCTATATTCTATGGAAGGGCCTTATAACCAATCCTGGTCAAGCAAATCAATTAGGGACTTCATGTAGGTATATGTTGCTTGGTTTAAGTTAACATTGTTTCGGAGTTTCGATAATTACTTTACTTGATACCATTTCCTTTCTGTTTTAAATTCAGGTATCTTTGTCCTGATGGAGGTTGCAGAGAAATCAATGATTACCCTGGTTCTTGCTCGTAAGTGTTTTAACTTTCAACTCCATTTTTGCACTATATTGTTAGCAAGAAAACTGATAAAAAATTGGGAAATGTTTATGGTGATTAGATTTGGAGCTGTCCCTGCAAATGTGATAATGGCAAGCAATTCTCTCCCAAATAAGAAGAGATTGATCATATTGGAAATATTGACAAATGGTACATTAGTTGAAGCTCTTAATGCAGGAAAATATGGTGCCAGTCCCCTGCTTAGTCCAAGGTCAAAATTTTCCTCCAGATTTCATCCTATTTAGACTTTTCTAGTTTTCCACTGTAATCTGAAGAAACTTAACCTTTTTTTGCAGTACACAAGAGATAGCTGTGATTAAGCAGTTAACAAGGTCTTACCTTGGAATCTCAGCATTAATTTCAAAACAATTATATACCCCAAACAACCAAACTGCTCCATCCACTGGAAATCCACTGTCAGGTAGACAACTTTTCAATTAATGAGAAAACTTCTGAGATAATTTTAACTTTTGAAACTCAAATCATCAAACATTGTTTAACATTTTATGTTTTTTTGTGTTTTGACAGATGTAGCCTCTCAGTCATCTTCATGTGGTCAGAATTCTTTAGTGATCAAACTCTTTTTAGTCCTAACAATGATTTTGTTACTGGTATTTACACCAATGTAGAGCAGAGAGGTCTTTTTCATTCACTGTTTTGACTTATGAGAGACAGACATAGAAGTTTTAGACAAGCAATTTGGGTTGTAACACAAATTATCTCTATTTTCCATAAATGTAGCATGCATCTATATATATATTACATCTAATCAATATAACTTTTCCATAGATAATTTCAAATTTAACATAATTTCAAGTATAAACTTAACTATTTACTAAGAACATATCATATGAAGTCAACTCTTCAATGAAATCAAAATAACTTGATCAAAGAACAGTATTAGAACAAATGCATTGCTGCCTATGGGGAGCAGGTTGATTAGATATGCTTGTATTTAGGACCCTACCATTGTTGCAGGAAGCAGCTACTCTATCAGTTGCATCGCCTTTGGTTTGAAACTTTACCGAAAGGAAAAATAAAATCTTTATTAGTAGTTTGTTTCTTTGATCTCTTGGTGTAATTTCTTGTTAAATCTGTCTCTTTAGTTGTGCTGATATGAATTTGGGCTACACAATGAGAGGCAACTCTCTCCCATTTTCGCCGATCCCTTCATCCAAACCCAAGACTGAAGTCTAAGCACTGAATGTTTCATAAGGATCTTTACTGGCTAATCAAGGTATATATATATAAGGTTGACAATGTTCACAATATTTAAGGTGTTCCAGCTAAAAGTGACATGAAAATGAAACTTGTAAAGAGCCCTAATTACACAGACCAAAGTCATGATCAAATTCTGATTCAATATTACACATGGATCACATGGAGTTTTACAATGGAGAGAGTGGAGATTTTAAATATGTTGTTCCATTATCTCAAGGCAAAATTAAAGTGTTCTGGGGATGATGATATCTCCAATGTTGTTGTGCCATGGGTCAGCTAAGTGAGTTGCCAAGTTCTCCAATGGACCGGTACCAGGGTAAGCTGATTGTTGAACGCAGAATCCAACGAATGCCAACAATGCAAGACGACCTATACAAGAAATGAATCATAAAAGTTTAACAACTGAATTTGATTGATCATTTTCAAATAACTTGTAACTCAAGAAAAATGGGAATGCCAAAAGAGTGTTAGGGTTTTTAGTTTTTACCATTCTTGATCTCCTTGACCTTGTATTCCTCAAACTTCTTGGGGTCTTTGGAGTATCCCAAGGGATCAAAAGCACCACCGGGGTACTTCTTCTTCTCGGGGTCCTTCTCCATGCTGCGTTGGTGCTCAACGAAGGCGATGGCAAGGAACTCAATGACCAAGATGGTGGGCAGGGTACCCCATGGAACAGGGTTGCCTAGGTAAGTTGCTTGTCCACCAGGAACTGCAGCCCATTCTTGAGCCTTTACCCAGTTTCCATACCCTAAGGCCTCAGGTACCAAAATACCAGGCTGCAAAAATGCAGACATCCATCAATATTTAGCAATATGTACCATTTTTCTTTAATCCAAAGGTAAATTTTCCTAGGGAAAATTTGGTCATAATATTAACAATTGCAGATCCCACATTTCACTGTTACCACAAATTAGAAAATATATGTTAAATTGAACTAAAAGCTATCATTTAAAAGTTAAGAAAAACACTTACAACAGCAAGCATAGCCCATCTGCAGTGAATCAACTCAGATTCCTTGTACCTCTCAAGGTTCTCTGGGACTTCACCAAGCCTTAATGGGTCAAACCCAAAGTCACTGAAAAATTACCAAAAAACAAAAATTTAACAGGTAAGAAAGACTTGAAAATGGCTAACAAGGAAAACCCATATATGCATCTTTTAAGCTAAGTTTGAAACTTTACCCTGGTGCTGAACCATCAAGGTAAGGTGGCCTAGGCTGACCAGGCATCCAGTCAGCTGTCATGCTAACACGGTGGCCAGCATTGGCACCAACGCCGGGAAACGACACGGCGGCGATGAACTTTGACTTGGAAGAGGAGAGGACTGAAGGGAATGCGGTGGCTATGCCACAGCTCATGAGTGTATTGGCAGCCATGGCTTGGTCTGTGAAGTTTGTGTTTGGGAGAGTGGTAAGAAAGAAAAAGAAAAGTTTGTTAGGAATATGAAGATTGAGAGAGAAAGGGAAGGATAAAGGTAGTTTGTAGGATTTGGAGGGAATCTAAAAGTGGATTTTAATTGGCTAAGGGATGGTAGCAATTGTTTCGTTATTGGGCCACGTGGAATTTCTCAATCTTAGTTTGGGTGGATATATGCATCCCTTTGGAGACAGTTGGATATTGTTTTCTTGGTGTTTTGTTTTTTGTATGGTTGAGGTTTCAGCTGCCAGATAGGAAAAAAATCTTGTAGGGTCCAATCTTTTTTCCTTTATCTTTCTTACTCTTGAGGGCTCTGATTCAGCTGAATAGAGGGTACCCTTAAATTGTAAGGGAATTGTTGTAAAAAAAAATTGGAAGGGAATTGAATTTTCAACCTTTTGTGACCAAGAGGTGGATCTCCATAAGTAAAATTTAATCGCAATGCATCCGATGTAGCTTGGCAATTCCTTTCAAGGTCAAATTCTAGCAGCAATAAATGTGAATTGTTTACTGTATATGTCTTTTATTTATGGTAACAAAACATTTCATATATTTATGTGTCTAACTAATTTACGTGTAGGGTATGTAGTTGTGTATCCAAGTTTTTAAGTGAAAAATTAATTGTAGAACTATAGAAGTGACTGTATTTGGTGAAGTGATCACTATACATAATACATACATACATGGTATAATTTATAAACTATACTGATCTAATAGTGACAATGCGAATGAAAGTAGTGATCTTTTGTGCAATTTACTCCAAAAGTTAGGTTTAAAAAGTAAAAACATGGACATGGGTGAGATTTCAAAGTTCGGGCTCTTCCCTACAAAACATGTCTTTATACTCATGACCAGTTGGCAGATTTACTAACAACCTCTTCCCCGTCAGGAATTTTAGCAATTACAGTTCAAGATTGACGTTTCTTCAACATCCACACCATCTTGAGGGACGTGTAAAGGATAAGTGACAAACTTATCCTTAATCTTATATTCAAAATTTGTTTTGTAAAATTTGTTACACTGGATAGTCCTCAATGTATTTGAATTATATCCAAACTCATATATTGTATTTCACTCATACCCAAACTCATAAATACTCTGTAACCAATTAATGAAAGTAGGTTTTTCTCCCAGCTTCCATAATCTGCTTCATTCTATAGTCTTGCAGCTTTGGACCTACTTAGGCTTGGTATGAAATTGAGTTTGGAGATAAAAAAGCTACTTTTCACTTCAAACACAATGCCAAATAAGTAATGTTTTGTGTCAAAACCTAATATTCCCCGCAAAAGCCAAGGTAGCCTGAAAAGCAAATCTTTAGGCGCTTTTGCGTTTCAAAAGTGCTTTTGGACATTAAATGACTAAAATCGCTTAAATATTTTTCTCTTTCTATTTTAATTAATTTTAATTAGTACCCTTTTTAGACATTTTATTTCTCTACCATATTTTTCTACAACAATACCAATCATTAATTACATTTTTCTACCCAAATTTTAAAAAGCACTTCTTCCAAACCAAACTTTTTCAAAACTTAACCTTAATCCCAAACTAAGCCTTAATCACTTACAATTTTAGTTTTAGTAGTTATACTATCATGTTAACCTATTTGTTTAGTTTATATTGATTGTTGCAGGTGGTATTCAAGCTCTTAAAACCTCCCTATGTCATAATGCTTAGAGATGTAGGAAACTTCAACTATTGATTCCTCCAAGGTTAGATATTTCAGTTGATAAAGGCTGTGTTTAGTAGAGCGGTGCGATTGACTCCGTTTGAACTGGAGTTATGAGATTAAACACTGTACAAATCGAATTAGGTACTGTACAGATGAGCGATAGAAATGGAGGTGTTAAGTAAAAATAACAGTGAGGTGAGATTAAAATGTAAAATGACCATTAAGGGTATTATTATTTAAATGTATTATATTATTTTATTTATTTTTTATTTATATAATATTTATTAAATTAGTATTATGGGTATGTAATTATAATAATAATTATTATTAAATTATTATAATGAATTCCAATATAATGTATTTATTTATGATTACTTGAAAATTATTTTTATTTAATCAAAAAATGAAATAAAATTAAAATGTACTACTAATAGAAAAACAAAAGTAAAAAAGAAAAAAAAATAAAATAAAATTATCCATTAATAAAACAAATTTATAAATATAAATAAATAAATAAAAGTTGTAAAAGGAAGAGTGGGAAAAACAAGAAGAATAAAAAGAAAAAAAAGGTTAAAAGGGGCATAAAACCCAAACGGAGTTGGCTGGAGCATTTTGCTCCAGGCCAAAAGCTCCGTTTGACTGGGGTTTTAGTTGGCCACGTGGGCCAACTGGCCCCAACCAAAATTACATTTAAGGGGTCAGTACACCAATCCACCACCATTTTGTGTCGAAACGGTGGTGGACTGATGTACTAAACACACCCAAAGCCTTTATAATAACTTAAAGTATTTTTAGATGGATTCCTTTGCTTGTTATTAATCTCTTTGGTTATTAATAATCTACATATGATGCATAGCAAAATAAGAAGAAAGGGGCAAAAGAAGACCTACCTTGATTTGCCTGCGATGCTCCCTCTTCCAATCAAGATTAATTTTCATTGTTATAATAGTAACAAATAATTGTTATATTTATTCTATGTTTGTTGCTTTCCACGAATCCCACACCTTTTAATCAAAATTTTCCAAGTCTGTAGACATGTTTGGACAATTTGTGGTGAAACAAGGAAGACCATGAGAGGGAGATAAAGAAGATGGAACTTCAGGGCTGTGAGTTGAATTTATGTATTTTTTTCCACATGATTTAACTTTTTCCTTCTCTTGGTTCTCTTGCGCTAGGTCTCTCAGCATTCTTGACTGCGCCAAATTAATTACTAAAGGTTGCTAATTTGTTTTGTTTTATTGTTTTTGTATTCTGTAATGTGGCATAGATTTTGAGCTCACTACCGGAAAAAAACGTCTTTTACGACGTATGACATATGTCGTAAAAGGTTCAAAAAACGTTGGAAAAGGTCTATACCGACGTTTGTAAAGTAGGTCACATAGTTTTGTGTCGTTTCAATGTATGGCGACACTTAAAAAAAACGTCGGTACCCATCTTTTCCGACGTTTAAAGATAGATTTTGCGACGTTTAGCAACAGTCACAATATATATATTATACAAACGTTTGTAAATATCGGAACAAGTTTCACATCAATTGATCTCGACGTATTCCGACATTTGTAAGTGTTGGTTTAGATATTATATAGGGACATTTATTAAACGTCGCTACAAAATACTATACCGACCCTTGTAAATGTCGGAATAAGTTTTTCACATCATTTGATTTTGACGTATTCCGACATTTGTAAGCGTTGGTATAGATATTATATCGTGACAATTATTACACGTCGCAACAAAATACTATACCGACCCTTGTAAATGCCGGAACAAGTTGTTTAGGTCATTTGATTTCGATGTATTCCGACTTTTGTAAGTGTTGGTATAGATATTATATCGTGACATTTATTAAACGTTGCAATAGAACACTATACCGACAATTACAAACGTCGGAACAAGTTCTTCACATTATTTAATTTTGACATATTCCGACATCTATAAGCGTTGGTATAAATATTATATCGTGACATTTATTAGACGTCACTTTAAGAAATATACCGACGATTACAAATGTCGGAACAAGTTCTTCACATCATTTCAGTTCGACAATTCCGACATCTGTAAACGTTGGTATAGATATTATATCGTCACATTGATTAAACGTCACTATAAAAAACATACCGACGATTATAAATGTCGGAACAAGTTGTACAAATTATTTGAGTTCGACATATTCCGACATCTGTAAGCGTTGAATCGTGACATTTATTAAATGTCGCTATAAAATACTATACCGACGCTTACAAATATAGGAACACTTTATTCGCATCAATAGATTTCGACATATGTAAGCGTTGCTATAATTATTTAATCGTGACATTTATTAAATGTCACGATATAATATTTACTACCGGTTGTGGTTAGGGGAGTTGTAGTAGATAATGTGGCTAGAGCAATAATTGATTTATGCACTTACTTTAAAGAGATTTGTTCTAAAGTCTTAAAAGTAATTCGTCTCGAAGAGCTTGAGGTCCAGATTGTGGAAACACTTTCTCGTTTAGAATTGATTTTTCCTCCCTTATTTTTCACAGTTATGGTGCATTTAATCGTTCATTTGGCAACCGAGGCGAAGTTAGCAGGTCCAGTGCACTATCGTTGGATGTACCCAATTGAGAGGTATGTCATCATCATCATTTAAACTAATTGATCACTTGTAGGTACTAATTAGTTAACTTTAATTAATTAATATTACATACTGTAACGAGTTTAGAAAATACTACTATATAGTATTACCTTGTTGTCTGCATATATAAAATATAATTGAAAGCTTGAGGCTGAATGGTAACTTTAATATAATTTGAATACAAGTGGATCCGCCCGCGCTGGCGCGTCGGGCGTTCAGCTATCTACTTCTTTGAACAATTTTTTCTATTCGAATTAAATTGTTTAATACGTAGGAAATTTTGAAAGTACTATGATTTTAAATGTGTTGCATCTTTAAAAGGCTATACTATTAACATTGAGCATATGCCCTAAAGTTAGCAATAAATAGTAAATATTAGTTTGTACAGGTGTAATAGCTTCAATTTTGTTTCCTGCTCTAAAGTGTGTAGCACTTAAACAAAAACTAAGTTTACTCTCTTCTTCATATGGACATGAAAGGCCTGAAGAGAGGTTACAATTCTAGATAATTAAGAGGGATATGATTTATTATAACATTTATGTGAAAGGAAATGATAATTACAAAAAAGGGCTTAAGGCTAAGAACTGGCTAGAAACTAACCTAGGGTATTCTTAGTAATTTGGCAAGTGAGAAAAGACAGAAAAGGACAAAAAAAGTTCAAATGGAGCCTCATCATCGATCCTCAAAAGGGGCCTTTGGTAAATTCCCTGGGTCTTTCAAATACTATTTAGTATATATATACTAGAATTATAGTTTGAGTTAGAATATACGTTTTGTAGATGACATATGGCTATACTACTAGCACTATTATAATTTCAAAATGCCTTTTTTTTTAGGTATCTCTCGACACTAAAGTCATATATGAAGAATCGAAATTATCCCGAGGGATCGATAGCGGAAGGGTATATAGCTGATGAGTCCATAACATGTTGTTCTAGATATTTTGAAGGTGTTGAGACGAGGTTCAATAGACCGGTGCGAAATGATGATGGTGGAGTACTTTCTCCAGTGGTCGATGCACCTATACAAATAATTCAGGGTCGTCCAATGGGTGAAGTGGAAGATATTATTCTTGACGACCAGACACGCATGCAAGCACATCGATATGTTTTGTACAATTCTGATTTGGTATCTCCATTCAGAAAGTAAGTTTTCGTAGAGTATTTGTTCATAACTTTATATTCAAAAGTTGTATAATCTTAAACTATACAATTAACAATTCAAATTATAATTAGGAAGCACTGTGATGAGATTAGAGGTTCCTAACGTAGTCAAAATCGTAAGCACCGAAAGACCAATCACTTGGAGTTGGAAATAGAAAAAGAGCATCACTCAACATTCACCGAGTGGATTGAAAAACATGTAAGTTAAATTTCCACCTTTACTTGTGAAGTTATACAATGTTAGTATTATCATGATTTTTAATTGATAATTTTGTTATCAAATTTACCAGGTTGCAGTATTAAAGGAAATGAATGATTCAAGAGTCACTGATCATTTGGAATGGTTGGCTCAGGGTCCAAATAATGTGGCAAGAAGATTTAAGGGATATCTCATAGGAGGTGTGAGATTCCATACAAGTGAGCAGGTGAAAAAATCCCAAAATAGCGGCATTGTTATCTCTACGAAGACATCAACCTCTGACGAAGATGTTATATTACGGTGTTCTTCAAGATATAATTGAATTAAATTATTATGATAGATTTAGAGTCGTATTGTTCAAATGTAATTGGGTAGATGTGGAGCATGGTAAAGGGGTGAAAAGGGATCAATTTGGATTCACACTTGTGAACTTATCAAAATTAGTTCACACTAGGGTGAAGGCAGCTGATGAAAAGGGATCAATTTGGATTCACACTTGTGAACTTATCAAAATTAGTTCACACTGGGGTGAAGGCAGCTGATGAGCCATTTGTCTTAGCATCACAAGTCAAGCAAGTTTTTTTATGTTCAAGATTCATTACAACCTGAGTGGCATGTGGTAGTCAGGACTAATCCTCGAGATGTTTATGATATGGGCGAGAAGTTATCCATATAATTTATATACTTTTTTGGTTAAATGATGGTTAAATACTTTTTTGGATTTTATAATTTATATTTAGAGATTATGTTGTCCATATAATATACATATCTTGTACATGAAATATATTTTTAATATTTTTTTTTTAAAAAAAAAAATCGCTTGAATTAACGTTTGCAGAGATTGAAACGTCTCTACAAGGCTGCAAAAAACGTTAAAAAGAGCAACGTTATTAGAAAACGTTATTAAAATTTATAAAGAGTCGCAAGGTACTGCGACGTTTATTAAAAAAGACACGTATTTAAGCGACGTTTACCCTAAACGTTGTCATAAATGTCGGAGAAGTCTATTTTAAAGAGACGTTGTTAAAAATGTCGCATGATTGAACAACATTTGAGATAAACGTCTCAACAAACGTCGCAAAAGTATAACCAAGAGCGACTTTATTAAAAAACGTCACTCAGTTTAAAAAAGAGTCACAATGTACTGTGACATTTATTAAAATGTCATATTTTAAAACGACGTTTTATAACAACGTTTTTATAAATGTTGGAAAAGTCTATCTTAAAGCGACATTTCTTAATAAATGTCGCATTATTGAACGACATTTGAGAAACACGTCGCTACAAACGTCGCAAAAGCATAAACAAGAGCGACGTTATTAAAAAACGTCACTCAGTTTAAAAAAGAGTCGTAATGTATTGCGACATTTATTAAAATGTCATATTTTAAAACGACGGTTTATAACAACATTCTTATAAATGTTGGAAAAGTCTATCTTAAAGCGACGTTTGTTGATTAATGTCACTTGATTGAATGACATTTGAGAAACACGTTGCTACAAACGTTGCAAAAGCATAAACTAGAGCGACGTTATTAAAAAACGTCACTCAAATTAAAAAAGAGTCGCAAGGTATTGTGACATTTATCAAAATGTCATATTTTAAAACGACGTTTCCCTAAACGTTGTTATAAATGTCGGAGAAGTATGTCCTAAAGCGACATTTGTTAAAAACGTCGTTAAGAAACGTTGTTAAGAAAAATGTCGTTACAAACGTCACACAAACATAAACTAGAGCGACATTATTAAAAAACGTCACTCAATTTAAAAAAGTGTCGCAAGGTGATGCGACATTTATTAAAATGTTATATATTAAAACGACGTTTCGGAAAAACGTTGCTATAAATGTCGGAAAAGTCTATCTTAAAGCGACGTTTGTTGAAAAATGTCGCATGATTGAACGACGTTTGAGAAAACGTCTCTACAAACATCGCAAAAGAAATAATTAATTAAAAGAAATATGTTTGAGGATGAAATTGCATCAAAGGTGAATGTTCAAGGGCCTTAACATAAAATAATTAAGTGGAAAGGCTTAAAAGAAATATCGGAAGGACCTAAAAACATAAAGTTGAAAAGTTTGAGGGTTATTACATAAATAACCCTTTTTAAGTGGCCATTGGGGGGGACAAGTGTCACCCCTCAATTAAAACACTTGTAACCCCCTTTATATGTGTTTTAGATAGTCATTGACTCTATGAATTACTAAAGAAAAGGAAAACACAAGAGAACAGATGGAAAGAAAATATTTTACCTGGGAGCATAAAGCTGTTGGGTTGAGTGGTGAGTTTCCAGCAGTTTCTCATCAAGAGGGCTTCGTTAAAAAGGTTAACATTCTTGAAACCTAGCGCCCTCCGGCCTCTTTAGGTAATGATTTTCCTATTGATGAGTTAGACAGTTTTTTTTTGCTGGGTTTTTTTGACTAAAAAAAATTTATATAGATTGAGTGTAGTTTATTGTTGTTGCTGGTAGTTTAAAAGTGGACATGTAGTATATGGGGATCGCCTGCAAAACTGTTCACCTCCATGTTTTTACATTTTGGAAGGGTTTTTGAAAATGTTGAAAACACAAAAAAAAGGTTACTTCCAATATTTTTGAAAACATGGGTCTTGTTTTCAAAAATATTGAAAACAAAAACAAGTAAACAAACATGATTTAATGGTTTTATTTCCAAAACATGAATTTGACAATAGAAAAAAACACTGGTACAAAAGAAAGACAACAGAAAAAACATAAAACTACAATAATACCAAGCAACACCTTAGTTAATAGGGCTGTGTAACATTAATAGTTGTAACACAAGTTAGAATGTAGTTAATCCACTTAAATGGGAACCCATGTCTTGCCAAAAGTTATTCTAGGAAAGTTCAACTGATTAGGTTAGTAGTTAATCAACACAAACACAAGTTAGAATGTAGTTAATCCACTTATATGGGAACCCATGTCTTGCCAAAACTTGTGCTAGGAAAGTCCAACTGATTAGGTTAGTAGTTAATCCACACAATTTCTATCAACCATTTTCTATCAATGATAAACTACACAATTTATACCTTAGTTGCTGATCGGACTTCAAAACAAGTACTCCACCGTCACTTAGCCCAAGTGCAAACTGATTAGGTTCCGATGAATGTGCTACAACTACTACTGGAGATGCCCTAAAACAGCCAGACAGTAATGTCAGAAACAAAGCAAAAGATGTACTAAAGAGATTTCATGTCAGATGTTAGTGAAGGGCAAGGCATACCTTGGATTTGAAGGTGAATATGCAGTGGGAGTAAACCGACACCTAAGCAGGAGGGTTGCAGAAGTGAAAATACACACGCTTCCTAATTCAAAGCGAACAAATATTGACTTGCTATCACATGAATACACGGCATCTGTGATCGGACCACTTGATTCTACATAAAGCCACTGTCACAAGAAAACAAAACACACGAAACGAATCAAAAACAAAATGTCATTTAGAGCTCAAAGCCATCTTTGCACCATGACATTAGTTGTTTCAAATGGACTATAACTTATGGTGCATACTAAATGTGATTAAATCTTGAACAAGAATTAAAAGTTTTTTATTGACTAACATTTATGTAAGAATGACTTATAATATATAACTAAAAGACAAGATTAGGGGATAAAAGTGGTTTAAGAGAGAAGGAGATACCAATTTTCTACTAATATCAACAATCATATTTCAAATGGGCTTACTCATCTTTAATAAAAGAAAAATTTGGAGCAGTTTCAGAAACATAAAGTCGCCCCAAAAAGAAGCATCAAAGCACGATACATGTACCTGATTAATGCACTCCAATTTTGAACCTTCATATATGGCTATTTGTGTTCCATGCACAACAAGTAGATGTGTCTGATCTTGGTGAAACTGTACTCAGAGAGGGTTTGGCGCATAACCACCAGGAATGGGCAAGAATTTGTTGCATGTTTCTCCCATCCATCCATGCTCCATACACACAACTAGAAAGAATATGAGATCTTTAAATTCCATATTTCTACATGTTTACATTAGTGATAAAAGAAGGATGCTAAAAGAAAAGATATTCTGCAAATAGCCTTTTCTACCTCAAAACCCATCTCAATACTTGAAACTAGAAGATATTTAACATTAGTAGTTCTACTAATACGAACCTGTGCATCAGATCCACATGATACCAAAACATTCAAGACAGTAGAAAATGCAAGACTAGTAACTCTCTTCTGATGACCTCTCTGTTGCAACAAAAATCTCTTTGGAAACTTTCCGTGTACGGGGTGTGCCAGTCAATTTACGCGAGGAAATTGACAAAGTTGATTGAGCGTAAAAGCTTGTTGAAAAAAGGAAATCAAATGATGTAATTTGTGGAGAACTGGTTGTAAGTCACACAAGGTGTTTAAAACATGCAACCCGAATTCAGATCAACTCAAACAAAAGGTTCTTGGAAACTCGAAAGATAATAACAATGAAGTGTTATTAAAGAAACGAGAATTACAAGTGATAAAGATCGATCCAAGGGATCAAGGATACTAGACAAGTGAGTAGACAAGAGTCTAACACGAGTAAAAATTATAAAAAGTGTGAACAAGTGTTGAGTGCAAGCACAGGGCTTGGTTAAATTTGCGCAGGGCAATAGGGTGTCCGGAAAGAGCTTTCACGTTGGAGGAGAGTCTGCTTATATAGCCATGGGATCATGGTTTACTCCACTATCTAAGGGATTTTAGCCTTAATATCCCAATCGCAGCAATTAATTTGTTGACCTTGTTAATTGATTCTTATCCCAGGGTCAACCTTCATTTGATAGCAATTTAATTCCTTGACTTCAGAGAATCAAAATCACAAATTGACGATCTCAAATAGTCAACTTAAGATTACAACGCTTAAATGCTTAATCCTTGCAAGTGACGATCCGATCAACTTTACTTCATCCAAGCAACAAGCTTCACGTTCTCACCACCCAAAGATTATCCACCTTACCATCGTTACTTGGGTGATCAACAATATTGCCGTGTGCTTCCTGTATTAAAGACGGCGCCACTAGACCAAAGCTGGGTGGCATCTGTAATAGCTTAGGGTGATCAAACAACCTTCCTTGGGTGATCAACATCCTAAGGTTTTATTAGGCTTCTTTTATGAGCCGAAACTTGGTCAATTTCGTTGCTCAAATAAATATAACACATGGGCCCTTAATCAATTTTCACCATGTTTTGGGCCTTGACTAAGATAAGGGGCCTTTTCCTAATCCAATCTAGACTAGGGTGATAAAAACCCATTTAGATTTATATGAATCGAGATACAATCTTGACCGTTCATCCTAGGTTTTTAATCACTTTCAAGAATTTACCCTAATTGGTAAATTAGGGTACAAACACTCTCAGCTTGCTCTTGACATGCACAGAGCAATTTAAGTTTCCATATGTGATTCTACAGTTTATTCAAAATAGTAGATACTAGAGTTAAAGCCAAGTACCTCATCAACCCGGACGTTGTAGATTTGAATTGAAGAGTCATCCATTCCAACGGCAATAGTGTTGTTGTCCCGTGGATGGAAGGCAAGAAAAGTGGCAGCAGGTGGTGGAGCCATGAATGTTTTAATCGCCTGTCAAAGAAAAAAGCTCGAATAAGGAGATTATCCAGCATGCACAACATCTACTTTTCAAGCAAAACAAAAGTAATAAATGACTTCCCAAAAATAAATTACTTTAAACGTCTTCATGTTGAACAAGGAAATTTTCCCTCCTGATGCTGACATAAGAATCATTCTTAGAGAGAGCAAAGCACGAACATCTTCTTGGTTTGTCTCACGTAAATCATTGGTCATCAATATTCCACCAGGGGGTCGCCACAACTCCGGTTGTAAAGAACTTGTTGCCTATAGGGTAAAAAGCATTAGTAAATACAGAGTCCACAAGAAACTGGATAACAATGCAATCTCTAACGTCAAGGTATACGTACCTTTCCAGTAACGTTACACTCATTCTTCTGCCATTTCCACAATTTGTGTACAACATTATCTGTTAATGCTAGTATGGCAGCTCCTGAATTTGTATATATCATTCTAACAACCTATTTTTTCAAATAGAATAAATAGTCAGGTAGGAGGTGAAAAGAACAATGACCAATTTAAGCATATACTGTATATTCAACCTTTCTCTTTAACAAAGGCTTATTGCTCAAAAAGGCTCATGACCTTATACAAAATGGCCAAATAAGCCCTGGATTCTAATTGCGACCAAATAAGCCCCTGAACTCTTAAAAATGTCAAATAAGTCCTTTTTGGATGGCTAAATGCTGAAATAAGGACTAAACGTTTCAAGATTTTCTCAAATAAGGATCAAAATACACAATTCCAACAAATTAAAACACATACTTAGCAAATCTTTACAAATTAGGGAATCCTTAAATGAAATCCAATGCTTCTCATGCATACACGTTAAATTTGATAGAAAAATGATATTATCGTGTTAATTAAAAATCAAACCCTATTCATCAAAGTAAATTCATTAAACGTAATATGATATAAAATTATCGTGTGCTTTTCAGTTTATATATATCTCACACACTAGTATTAACGTATATTGTATCCAATTTGTAAAAAAAATATTAAGTATGTATTCTAATTTGTTGAAATTGTGTATTTTGATCCTTCTTTGAGAAAATCTTGAAACGTTTAGTTCTTATTTTAGCATTTAGCCGTCAGAATGGGGCTTATTTGACCTTTTTCAGGGGCTTATTTGGCTGCAATTAGAGTTCAGGGGTTTATTTGACCGTTTTGTCTAAGTTCAGGGGCCTTTTTTGAGCAATAAGCCCTTTAACAAATTCTTAACCTCATTTATATGTAGAAATATCAACCTTTGTAGGGAAAATCATAAAGACATAACATTGATGATAGAACTTAGGCCAAAACGATCTTAAAAGCTTTTCTTTAGGTCATGTAAACTAAAAATTAGAGAAGAACTACGTCAAAAATAATTCAAACTGACTGGAAGATATCCTCAACCAACAATGCCTGGTATGCTTTTGGAACCATGCATGTATTGAAAAAGAAAAAAACAAGAATTAAAAAAGAACACACATACACACACAAGAGACTTGACAGATGCATACCAAAAATGGCATCAAGCTGTCTGGATCTGGAAGACGCAGGGAACGAAGTTGAGAAGGTTCATTCATCTTAGTCAGCTTCCAGTCCAACTCATCATCAACTCTTGGTTCCACATCTAGCAAATTACGATTGTCCCTATTCTGCAAGAATTCAAGGAAGTTAACATATAGAAAAGTGTGATTCTGTCCAGCAAACAAATGCAGCAAGTCCTAGGATGCAAAGTTCAACTCTATGAGCAGCATAACATATAAACCAAAAAAAAGGTCTTCAAAGAAGCATCATGGTAATCCACATGACAAGCATCAATGCCTAACAATCCAACAATCGCTGCCATTGGTGAACTTCTATCTGCAACCAGGGAAGGAACTAGGGGCGGGGGGTGGCGGCCGCCCCAAACTTTTTGAGTTTTCCATATACCGGTTCATATATATATATATATATATATAATATAAGTAAAACTAATTATTAATCCCCCCAATTCAAAATAAAAGTTTATATATAATTTTTTTTAATTATTTTATATATATTAAGTGGGATTAGAAAAAAAAAGTTTCCACCAATAACAAATTTATATTTTATTACATATATTTATTTCTAATTACCTACATATAATATCAATTTATCCCTCCCAATCTTGACTCTCAAGCAATATGAAAAACAAGTATTTAAAGAAACCTCTCTTATTCCCTTCCATATCGCAATAAAAAAAAACTCTTAAAGTCAAAACTTTATCAAAATCCAATTTTTATCTTGCTTTCTTCATATTCTAGGTACTTTTCTAAAAATCTAACTCCTTTGTATAATTGTATTACAATTATCTTTATAAATTGTAATGATTTTGATATTTTAATTCAAAATTACAGTTCTAAATTTCTATTTCAGTGAAAATCGAAAGTAATCATGAATCATGATATATAGTCTCATTTCTATTTTCTTCTCCTTCAATCATTCTTTATTAATTCTTTAATCCAGCCCTTTAATTCTTTGTGTTAATATACAACTTTAGAAAGAGCTTTTTCAACTATGAGTATCATCAAAACTAGACTTAAAAATAAGATGGAGGATGAATTTTTAGCGGATGCTTTAGTGGTTTATATTGAAAAAGAAAATGCTCAGAAATTTGGTGTAGAGCAGATTATTGATAACTTTTATATGCGATACTTAATTGAATAATAAGTGAGGACAATCTAACATCATTTTTCTTTAATTTGTTATATTATTTAATTAATTTTTTTTATTTATATTGTTGCTTAGCGTTAAAAAAAAAATTTGTTCTTTGCCTCCCAAATTATAATTCCTGGCTCCGTCCCTATTTGCACGTCTGTCCCAGTAGTAGAACTTGAAGCACCAAATGTGCTGATTATGGATCCCTGAAATAAATGTCACAGTTAAAATTTGTTCTGCTCAGATATGGGGTTTGCGGAGAGCATCTTAAATATCATTTTACCTTTGCAGCAGCTTGTGGTTCTGCAACTCTAGAGGCATCAAAAGCACGCGCTTTAAAGGAGTGCAAGAGCCGAATACCATCAGCATTTCCAAGTATTTTAATTCCACTGTCATTGGTTGAGACAGCAAGAATAGTTCCTTCTTTAAAACGTACGCAAGGAGAAGCCTGAAAAACATTTGGCTTGAAAACATAAAATATGTACTTTTTAGAAAAGTAACAGTTAGATTAACAACATGACCATTACCGGCAAATCCAACATCAAATGTAGTAGCTGTCAAGAGGTTAACATTGTCCATACAAGCAAATACCCGAGCCGCGCTCCGCTGCGGCAACACACTTTCTATCATTTGTACATATGATAATTTGCACATTCACAAATTTAAAGATTAATAGAAAAATATTACCCGAACCGAATTAGTATTAACCGAACGAACCAAAAACTATTTTTGTAAAACATTAACCGAACCGAAGTATCCTATTCCGAACATTAACCGAACCGAAATATTTCGATTAACCGACCAAATGATATTTTAACATAAATTTAAAATTTATGAACCAAATACTATTTTTTGTAAAACATTAATCGAGTTGAAGTATCTTATTCCGAACATTAACCGAACTGAAATATATCGGTCAACCGATCGATTATATTTTAATTTAAAATTTATTAACCGAATTAGTATTAACCGAATACTACATATGTAAAACATTTACCGAACCGAAGTTTCCTATTCCGAGCATTAATCGAACCGAAGTATTTCAGTTAATTCGGTTAACCGAATGAATTATATTTTAACTTAAATTTAACATTTATTTTACTTTAATAATTCATACTTCAACATCTTAATTTACTTAAATATCCAATTATTTAAATATTCAACCTCACCAAATAATTATAAATTAAAAATTTAGATATTTAAGGACATTAAGTTTCATATTTTACTATTTTTCTAAATGAAGATGTATAAAAAGTTATAGAAAATATTAAATTTTATATATTTCAGGTAATTATTTGGTTATTTCGGTTAACTGATCTTTCGACCCGAATTAATCAAAAACCGAAATTTTTACGGTTGGGTAATTCGGTTTAAGCCGAATAATGCACACCCCTACAAATCATCTCTATAGGGTATTAATGAGTTAAATTAATAAAAGAAATGAAATTAAAGGACTAAACTGTATAAAATAAAAACTTTGAGGATGAAATTGCATTAAAGGCAAATGTTCAAGAACCTTAACATAAAATAAATTAAGCTGAAGAGCTTATAAAAAATATCAGAAGGACCTAAAAGATAAAGTTGAAAAGTTTGAGGGTTATAGCATAAATAACCCATTTTTAGGTGGCCATTGGGGGGGGACAAGTGTCATCCCCCAATTAAAACACTTGTCACCCTCTTGTGAAAGGGTGTTATCATTATATGTGTTTTAGATGCCAAAATTTGATTCGGAACTCATCACCGGCAGCCAAAAATCGATTTCTAGTTTTTAATTGCTTTCCAAGACCATGATATGTTCGTTTAGGAAAATACTTTTTGACACGCCTGATTTTACCATCAGTTATCCCGCCAAATAATTAAGGTAACAAATTAATTACAGGTTTAGCCCCTAGTTATAAATAAGGAGGGTTTGCAGGGCAAATCCCTTGATTTTAGGGTATTGTTAAATAGGGTTTTAGAAAATTTGCTAACTTTTTCCAATGCCACGTCAACGGGACATTTTACGGGTGGTCAAATAGGCGGGTTGTGTAACATTACTCGTCCGTTTAACACCACGCCGCATGTCCAATTCAACAATATGCGACTCACCCTCTTCGTTGGTGATCCCACATGAGAATAACCGGCAAAGCATATCTAGCTATAAGAAAGGCATAATAAGAGAATTTAAGAAGAAAATGCACAGTATTAAATGACATAATAGCAAGAAAACTAGAGAAACCATTTTCAGGGCCACTGGAAAGAAAGAAAAAGAAAAACATACATACCTAGTCCCATCAGCACTGTAAGCAATTTTTGTGCAAAAATGACCAGGTGAATCGCAATCAACTCTTAAACCTAGCTTATCATAATTAAACCAAACTTTTATTTTTCCATCAATGGCTGTGGAGATGATGATCTAGTGGAAGGAAATAGAATAATCATGCCTCAGTAAGTAGATCTAACATTTAAAAAGGGGAAAAACAGAAGAATTAAGCAAATAACACATTCTAAGGACCTAATAGCAAGCCTATAATTATTTTCATTTGCATGCAAAAAGTTCAAAGATATGGGAAGTTTCAATTCCCCCTTTTATGAAATATTATAATCATCACAACTTATGACATACAACTGTGTGTTTGGTTGAGCAAAAGCAAGATCACTAACATTACCAGCATGAGCTTCAATCGGAGAATAATATATAAAAGCAATTAGTTGTCTGTTTGAATAGAAGATAAGATTTCATCACTGATTATGTCACGCCCCGACTCGGAATCGAGCACGGACAACCGCCACGATACCTCGTAAAACGTGTCGTGCGTCACACGCACACGAGGTCTCGCGAAGCGTCAGTATCAAAGCCAAAACAAAACAAAAATAATAACAAGTCAAAGTAGTCTGAGTATGAAATCATAGTTAAGAAATCCAAACTTTACATTAGAGCCTCAGGCTCAAATCCAAGGAAATAAATATCTGAGTCAAGAATTTCCTCTCAGCGGAAACATAAACAAGTATTACCAACAAGGCCAAATCCAAATCCAAAAGAAATAAAAGAAACCAACGGATAAATTACGACTGCTAGTGGAACCCATACGTAGTGAGTAGTACCTCTACGGAGTAAACTGATCTCCTAAGCCACCGACTCGGCACAACAAGGAAAGCTCGATTCTAGTATCCTGAAATCACAACAACCAAAGAGGGGTGAGTACAAATATATGTACCCAGTGAGTGAGCCACCCTCAAAAGAGAACCAGAAGAGGGTGGGGTGCACTCACAACCAAAACAATTTATAAAAATAGTTTAAAATATAAGCAATCGGTGATATCAAAACCATGAGTCAAAATCTGGTGCTCGGTTTAAAACCATGCAAGAGGGCTGCCATCAAATCATATCCGAAGTGACCTTGGCCCGAGTCAACCTTCAGAACCGTCAGGGGCATTTTTGTCATATCATATTATAAATACAAATCATGCTCGTCCCCCTGACGTTGGCCTGAGTCCGGCATTGCGTGGTGGCCGCAACACACCCAGTTTGGCTCTACCATGCACACACCAACGGCTAGCTTGCGTGTCCGGCCTGGAGCCGACGGACCATGTGGATCCATAATACAATAACCATGGTCCGCCTAATACGTCCAAGTACTAGCTAGTATACCACCAAAACAAGCCATACGTACTCCCTGGATTGCATCCAATCCACGAGTCCCCGTATGCTTTTCAACTGCTCAAAACCATTTTAAGGTTTGCTCATGCACCCAAAAATAATTTAATATAAAACACGTCAATAAATCAGTAATGAAAACAATTTCCTCAACGGGTTCTCCGTTGAAGAAAGCCCACTCACAGTTCGGGGTCTCGTATACCCCCAAGATTCGTCCCCTGTGAGCCAAATCAAGCGTCCCGACCTGCGTTTCTGTCGCCTAGTGGAGGGAACCAAAAATCAAAGTCATTAGAATTAAAACTCAATTAAAACAATGATAATAAAGATAAAATAAAATAGAATCCCAAAGACTTATAAACGTGCCCAACTAAGGCTTAATTTAACTTCGGAACGGTTCTAAGAGTTTAAAGCCTCTTTTCCGTGGCTAAATCGACATTTTCAACACCTAAGGGTAAAATAGTAATTTTCCCCGCTAAGGGTAAAATGGTAATTTCACTTATATTGACCCGTAACTTTGCTTCAATTTAGTCATCTCGGGGTCCGAAGTAAGTTAGGGGCAAAATTGTAATTTTTGAAATTTCGATTTATTTTCGATCGAATCGGGTCAAATAGGTTCGGACCGACCAAGCCGGCTCATTAGCCGATCTGCTCGAGCCGGAATCTGGAAATCCAGATTCCGGCGACCCTAAAATAATTCTTTAATTATTTTTAAAAATTTCCAGCCCTTCAAAACATCAATTTGCACCATTTTAACTTCACAAATTCCATTTCTAACACTTGTAAAACATCTTCAAACCCAAAAAAATCAACTTCAACAACAATTAATCCACATAAATCACTTACCCAAAGATTCAAAATTATTCTTAACTCACCCAAAGCTCCAAAATGCAAAATAGTTCCAAAAATTCCTACAACAATACCAATAATCAACTTAACACCATATTATGCATCTTAATAACCAAAAATACAACTCCAAAACTCATCAAACAAGTTGAAATCCAACTAACCCGTAGCTCCCTTTGGTCAAGGTTCAAAACCCATAAATCTCCATCAATCTTTAAAATTCTTGGTATGAAATGGATGAGGGGAGTGAGAGGAATCTAATACTATTCTTGCATGTTGATTTGGTGAGGATTTAAAGATGGTTCATCAAGAGAGAGTAGGTTAGGATGAGAAAATGAAAAACAAAAAAATTTGATGAAGGAAAGAGGAAGAAGAAGACCGGCCAAAAAAAGAGAAAGAAATTTGGCCTTCTTATAGATAGGGCATAATTGACCATTTTGCCCCTTCCCTTATCCTAACCTCTCTTTTAAATCCTCTCATTCATCAATTCTATCAATTTAGTCCCTCAACCAATTTCTATCCAAACTCAGAGTGATGGTCCTATGGATTCGAGTCCGTGGGAGTTACCACGCAACCGAGGTTAAATCACACGTATGATCATAGATTGATGTGAATTTTAAATTTACCCATATAGTATTTTAAATGAATTTTAGTTTGGAATGTGAAATTTTTTAAAATCTTGTATTTATTGAGGTAGAAGTTCAGCATAAAGTTTTGTACCAAATAAATTTTTCTTTTGTTCAATTAAGGACATTAATAATTAAGATACGATTTGAACATGAAGTTTAACTCCAAATAAATTTTTTATTTATTTTATAGGTAGATATGGACTTCTAAACATTGGGTAAACTTAAAATTCACATCAATTTATGATCATACGTGTGATTTAGCCTCGGTTGCGTGGTAACTCCCACGGACTCGAGTCCATAGGACCATCACTCTCCAAACTCATACTTAATTTAAGATTTAAACTTAATAATTTTCATTTTAAACCTCTAATTAAGTCATGATATCACAGATTACTCTTGGCACAACAAAGGGGATGATTCTAATTAAAACAAGAGGGATAGCCTGCGCTTGCGTTACAAACATGTTTTTATGTAGGATATTCTTGTTTATTTGATGCATCTGTTTTATAAACAATTACAAAAAGTAAGATATGGGAAATTGTAAATCTATTCAGTCATTTTCTTGTTTTTTAAATTGAAATAGAACATGGTTAAAAGTGCTAACATTCATTCTAAACAGTTCAGTACATGCTGATATTTTTCACACTATTAATGGAGTTAGATGTGTATAGAATAAAAATGGGTCTTTAGCAAAACAACTACAACTCTTTTAATTACCAAAAAAAAAACTCAAAAAGATAGGCAAGTGTAGAAAGGATCATTTGTCATTAACAGTTAATACGGTCCATTAAAACACACTAATGTGTGTGAACATGGTTAATCATCTAAAAATTAGTCAACACAACTGAAATTTACTTTCATAACCCAACACAAACCATATAGAACATAAGGATTATTGAGTAATTAGCAAATGGAGAAAAGATCAAAACGGGACGAAAAGGTTGTCTCAGGTGAGAAGTTGAAGGAGCTTTCAGCAAGCACTGTCTTAAAAACGCACTTAGTATGTTAATAATTTCAGAAATTGCAATTTATTCCAATAACCCAACACACCCAATTATCAAAGAATACATCATAGGGGTCGTACTAAATGTAACTGAATATTTGTGTGCACACCGTAAATGGATCCAACGAAAATGGATTGGAAGAATGGGCTGGAGAAGGAAAAAGGTTGAGCAACATATAAAATTACAGAATCCCCACAAAGCCCAATAGTCACTACATAAGCATACATGGACTTTTTTGTCATCGAAACCGGGAAGCTAAGTGCATGCGATTTGAAAATGTGGGAACACCATTAATCATGTAATTTAAAAAGGTGGAAACACTATTAATTGAAGTTAGATTCTAAAATTACATAAAAAGACAATGCAATTTTAATAAAAGGGTTAAGAATAGAAGGATTTTAAAGTAATAAGCCATTTGAGAAACCAAAATGGGGCGAAAAGGTTGTTTCAGGGTAAAAGTTGAAAGGGGTCGTGAGTAAATTCCATAGGGAACAAAAATAATATGTAGTATAGTTAGTATATATATATATATATATATATATATATATATATATAGTGTATATTAGTAAACCTATTTGATTTTTAAGTGAATGGATAAGAAAAGATGAGGAAAAAAAATTAATGTCCCCCTATTTAGTTTTTTTTTATTCTTTTATATAAATACATACATACTACTCACAGGACCCGCGCTTCGCGACGGGGTTGTGAAAGCAGGGAGCAATTAAATATGAACATATAGGTATTAGCTTGTAATGATAACTGATTTTGCATAGTTATTTTTATGATTGATTCATTTTATAGCTTTTGTATAGGTTATGAACATCGGAAGTATAAAAATGATATAAGTAAAATATTTAGTTGGTGTTTTTTTAAGCTTAGGTAACTTCTATAAATAGTGATTATTTATCGTAAATTGGGAAACTAAGACCACACTTGACAGAAAATAGAACTTTAGCACATTCTTATATTACATGGGAAGTCTGAACAAAAGAAAAAATATTACTGGACAAAAGATAATTTTTTTAGCCACAAATAAATAAAATGACCTTGATTAACATTAACACCAAAATTAATATGAATATAATCAACACCAACCAAATTAACTTAACCATAATTCAGCGAAATCAATGATTAAATTCATTACTAAAATGAATTTTTTTGACCTTCACTCATGTAATACAACATATGAAATATATAATTTGATTAAATAATTGTAATTAACCGACACTTGAACAACCTCAATCGGACAAATGGATCAAAAATTATATAATATTAAATAGACCGGCAATCGAAACCACAAATTTTCGGAAGCATATTTTAGAATCAAAATATTAAAATTGGCATCTTGTAGATCATGAAATCACATTTTAATAGACACTTGAATCACTTTAATTGGACAAATAGAACAAAAAATACAAAAATAAAAGCCGAAGCGTTAAATCGTCCAACCCATAAATGTAAAAGATTAAATAGCATAAAACATAAAGTATGAGGATCATTTGATGAATAATCCAGCAAAAAAAATTGTTTATGGAGACCAAACATAAAAATTCCCTCTTGAACCCTAACGAAACTCATTAATCAAATTCAGGTTTCAGGCCCTTGACGAAAGTTGTAGATCACACGATAACCTTTTAACCGACGCTTGAACAATCTCAATCGGACAAGTGGACCGAAAATTTATACAATATTAAATAGACCAACAATCGAGACCACAAAATTTCAGAAGCATTTTTTAATATCAAAACATTAAAATTGGCTTTTGAATACTTCATGAAAGTTGTAGATCATTAAATTACCTTTAAATAGACACTTGAATCACCTTGATCGGACAAACAGAACAAAAAATAAAAGAAGTAAAGCCGAAACGTTAATCGTTCAACCTAGATTTTGTGAGGGTTAAATAGCATAAAGCATAAAAGTATAGGGATTGTTTGCTATATATTCCAGCAAAAAAAAGATTAGTTTATTGAGAGTGGGACCCATCAATAGTAAATTTTAATCATAGTTCCCAAAACGCCCTTGGCTATCAACCTAAATAGTGAAAAAAATCAAGCATGAAAATATCGAAATACCTCTGACAATTTGTTCTTAGGTAAATGTGATGCATCTTATAGTTAGATAAAAGGATAATTTCCTTTCCAACTTTAATATATTGTAATGTAATATTGTATAGATGTATATGTATAGATATATATTATAATATATGTTTCTCAAATAAAAACATTTCGAAATGATTTTAAAAATTTAAGAAATACTACAATTATATGAAATAAGTTAAAAGAAATAAAATAAAATAAAATTTTCGCAGCAAAATGAGAAAATGCACCAGTTTGTTATACATGCCTCCATATTAGAGCTGGCAATTGGGTGGGTTCGGGTATTTTTGGATTCGGTTTCGGATTCGGGTTCGAGTTTGGGTTCGATTTCTATTCGATATTCAGAGTATGATCTGAATCCGGCTCATCCCGGTTCAAGTGCAAGCTCTTTTTAAAGATTTTTTAAAAAAATCATCAATCATTATTAAGTGTCGTGTACGGTGCAACACTTAAATTAACTGAACTAAATATAAAATACATATACTTTAACACTAATTTAAATTAATTAATGTTAATTAATCCTAAATTAAAACAAACTAAGCATTAAATTTAACAAATCATTAAAATGAAAGTCTTAAATTGAATAAATTAAAAGTTGATAGAGCTTTAATTGAATCACTAAAGAACTTTGGGGACTGAACTGAACTAAAATAATGGACTAGATTGAACAAGGACGAAATTTAATACCTGAAATCCAAAGTTAGATAACCTAGTATAAATTTTTTTTTCAGACTTCTTCTTCTTCTTCAAATCTTTTTTTTTCCAGACTTTTTACTGTGACTTGCTCTTTACTTCTGAAAGTCTGCAGTTCATAAATGTAATTGTTTTTATTAGTAAACCTCTTTTGTAGACTTTTTATTTTTATTAGGAAACCTCTTTGTAATTAACTCTTTATTTGTTTAGACTTTTTAGTCTTTTACTTTAAGTTATATAAAAATATCTAGTAGTTTAAGCAACATGATAGAATAGAATTATACATTAATTAATTAATGCTTTTAATTTGACTATAATTTTTAATCATTATCTTAGTGAAGGCTTGAAGAAGGATGGCCAAAAAAAAAAAGCTTGATTGAAGAAGCTTTCAATCAGTTTTGAGTTTTGGCGGGTAACGTAACTACCGTTCACTTTGTCAGTTACATAACTGAAAAACAGAAGCTATGATATGATCTGCTCTCTATTCCCTCTATAAAAGTCGCTCATACCCAGGAAATCCATTTCTCTTTCTTTCTCGTCTTTTCCCTCACTTGCTCTTCCAAGAAAAAGAATAACCCTGCGAATCGAAAGCTCAGTTCTCAGAATCCTTCTTCCATTACTGGTACGTACACCAATCAAGAACTTGAATACATTAGTTTCTGTAGTATCTTTTTTACTCTGTTTTCTATATATCTTTTGATTTCAATCTTCTTGATCATCATTGCTCTGTTTTTTTTTTCTGGAACTATACAGTTGATTCTTCTGTGACGATCTTGTTCAAAGTTTCATCATCAACCCAAGGCTGCTGCAATAGCGGATAATAATGCTGCTCAGAGTCAGAACGTCAATCAAAATAGGGGAATGGTCACATTTGGACAAAATGCATTGACTCGTTTCTTCATGTGTCGTTCTTGCAAAAACCACCTCTTCTCCTTTGAGAACAAAGTGTTCGTGGTAAATCTCCTTATTCATTTGCTTGCGAATTCTTGATCACTGCATTGATATTGAACTCAACTAATTTCTGGGAATATTTTCCTTTATCAAGAATTCTTCTTCTTTTATTGCTTGAGATCATGAGAGTAGCTTTCAATTTTGTTATTTCATTCATGTTCTTCATTCTTCTTCGTATAATATAATAATCCCTTAGTTGAAGTAGTAATTATTATAGAAATTTAGGACCCACTGCAGTTTTTGGTAATCCTTTCTTGTCAAACAGAACAGAACCTTATTTAATTTGATTATCTCTAGCTAGTTTGATGAAATTTAGGTTTGTGTTTCTGATCACAATACTCTGTTTTCAATCATCAACATTTTCAGGACAAAGATTCGGGTGTAATCATCTGCAATGATGCGTAAGATTTTGATTTTATGATCTGTGGCTTAATTTGAGCATGAACAAGTTCTTTTTCTTCAATCATCAATGGGAATTGAATTGAATTGATTAATATTAGTATATATATATTTTCTATATTTTGGTAGTGTAAATATGAGGGTGGACTCTGCAGACAAAGTTTGGCTTGATAGTCACCGTCGTCCAGTGGTGAATGCTTTTTGTGGTCAATGCAACAAATTACATGGTCATCGATTTGTAAGTCTTTATTTAATTTTCCCAGCTGCAGCCTTTGATGAATAATAACACAAATTAATCTCTTTTTAATTTGTCTTAATTAATTACACTGCTTTGTTAATTTGATCAATTTTCAGATTCCCGCTCAATCAATTTCTATAACTACCCAGGAAGGATGGTATCAATTGTACCTGTAAGTAATCTATAACTATATATAATATGTATTTTCTATTAATTAATTAATTAATTACACTTAATTAAAGCTATATAATAATAATATATGGTTTGTTTAATTGTGCAGGAATGACATGCTGTTTTGGAATGGAAATCAGGAGGTTTTAGCTGACACAATAGAGGCAGTGCCTGAGAAGATGATTCGCTTTACTATTGGTCCGTTAAAGTAAAGATTTTTACATCAAACAATTAGAAACCAAAAGAAACTACTTTATATTGTAATTGCTTTAGTTGTTTGTTTTGTGATTTTTGGCTCTCCCCCCAATTTGCTACTTTGCTATACTCTTGGGTGGGTGTCGTTTTATATGTCTAGTGCTAGTCTATCTGTCGTTTTAAGAATGCTAGTCTATCAAGGAATTCGACATCAAGAATAAAAGGAAATTTCCACTAAATGAAACACACCATATTGAAGGGATAAAGACCAACTTATACTTCATCTTATATTCAAATTTTAATTTGTAAAGTTTGTTATACTGGATAGTTCTCGATGTATTTGATTTATACCCAAACTCCTCATATATTGTTTTTTTTTTTTTTGCCAGACTCATGTATTGTATTTGACTTATATACCCAAACCAAACTCATATATATTGTATAAATACTCTGTAACCCACTGATGAAAGCAGGCCGGCATTCTACAGTCAATATCAATCAAAATAGGGTGGTCAGAATTGGTCAAAATCCAATGACTCGTTTCTACATGTGTCGTTCTTGCGGAAACCACCTCGTCTCCTATGAGAACAAACTGTTCATGGTAAATCTCTTATTCATTTGATTGCGAATTCTTGATCACTACTGCATTAAAATCCAATTTCAACTTTTGTTCTTTTCATTAGTCATCATTCTTTCGTATAATATAATAATAATCCCTTAAATGAAGTAGTAATTATTATAGAAATTTAAGACCCAATGCAGCTTTTGGTAATCCTTTCTTGTCAAATTTTGACAACTTTATTTAAGCAAAAGAAAATCTGGGCAACTTTGTTGATTATCTCTGGTTTGTATCGAAATCTATAGTATATATGTAATTCTGATTTCAATTATCAACATTTTCAGGACACGTCTTTGGGTGCAATCATCTGCAAGGATGCGTAAGATTTATTATTTTTATGATCTGTGGCTTCGAGCATGAACAACTTCTTTATCTTCAATATTCATCAATGGGGTTTGAATTGTGATTAATTAATATTAGTATATTTTTCTATATTTTTGAAGTGTAAATATGAGGGTGGACTCTGCAGACAAAGTTTGGCTTGATAGGAACCGTCGTCCAGTGGTGAATGCTTCTTGCAGTCAATGCAACCAATTACATGGCCATCAATTTGTAATAAGTCTTTAATTAGTTTCCCTGCCTTTGATGAATAATAACACAAATTAATCTCTTTTTAATTTGTCTTAATTAATTACTCCACATTAATATTGCTTTGTTAATTTCATTTTCAGCTTCGTGCTAAATCGATTTCTCTAACTAACCAGGAAGGATGGTATCGATTGTTCCTGTAAGTAATCTATATAACTACATATATGTATTTTCTATTCATTATTACACTTAATTAAAGCTATATTATATATATGCATGGTTTCTGATTTAGGGTTTTGTTTAATTGTGCAGGAAGCAAATGCTGCTTTGGGATGGATCTCAGGTGGTTTTCGCTGACACATTACAGCCAGTGCCTCAGCTAGTTAGCTTTACTGTTGGTCCGTTAAAGTAAAGATTTTACATCAATCAATTAGAAAGCAATGGAAACTTTCCTTTATATATTGTTGCTTAATTGTTTGTTTTTATTTTGGGCTCTCCCCAATTTGAGTCTGTTTGAATGAGAGGAAAGAAATAGGATGGAAAGGAAATAGAAAGGGAAGGGAAATAGTGAGGAAGGGAAAGGAAGTCATATTTCCTCCATCATGTTTGGTAGGATGGAAAGGAAATAGAAAGGGAAGGGAAATAGTGAGGAAGGGAAAGGAAGTCATATTTCCTCCATCATGTCTGGTAGGAAGTAAAGAGATTAGGAGGGAAGTACCAAATTAATTCTTTCCCTTGTTTGGTATGGATGAGAAATGAGAGAGAAAGGAACTTTATATTTACAAAATGACTATTTTATACCCTTTCTTTTTTTTTATTAATATTTATGACAAATTCACTAGATTTTGCCTTCATCCATTATTTATTTATTTAAAATTTCATTTATTAATGGTATTAAATTTTTTCATTTTTTATCAAAAAAGAAAAGATTTTTCATACCTTCCTAAATTTTTTAGGGAAATTTTCAAAAAAGGGTGGTCTACTTTAAATTAATCATATATATATAATGATAACAATGTACACTACAAATATGGAAACTCTTTAAATGTTGAGGCCTCCAAATCTCGACACGTGTCTCTAATTAATTCTAATATTCATTATATTGATATATTGATTAGAAAAAAGCCTTTGGTATATTTTAAGAACGAACAATAATTTCTCTTACAAATTTTTAAGACTTTAATTAAAAAATAAATAAATTAATAATTCTAATTAAATTTGATTAATAATTTTATAAAACTTTTAAATTATTATTATCAATTCAATAAATAAACCCATAAATCACGTTAGTTATATAGATAATTTTAAGTGTCATACTCTTAAATTAATACAATTAATATCATAAATATTAAGAAAATCAATAATTTTAAATTTTAAATTTAATTAAAAATTACAATTAATCAATAATTCAAATTAAAATTGGAATCATATATATGTAATTCAATTCATATCTTTTATATCTAAAAAAACTCCATAAATCATGCTAAATATATAACATTTAATTTTTTTGAAAGGCATATAAC
>AWUE01018332.1:0-35944 GCA_001974825.2 Corchorus olitorius
AAATAGAAAATTCTAATTCACCTAAAATTTTGCTAAATTGAATATTTCATGGGTTTTTAAGTTATGATAGAATATATGATTGATTTCTTTTTTCAAACTTATCTTATATATTGATTTTAATTAAATAATCTTACAAATTGATTTTGATGAAAGTTGATTTTTAATTATTCATTACCGTTAGCATTAATATTTTTGATGCTTAAAATTGGGATGTTTGAATATCAATCAAATAATTATTAATCAATATTTTAATTAATATTATTTCAAAAAAAATATTTTAATTAATATTATACTATAAGGGCACGTAATTTTTTAATGTCTATAAGGGCACATAATCTGATTTATAGAATTTTGAATGTTTGAATATAAATAACTCATCAATCAAAGTTACCCCCAAAAAAAAACCTCCATCAATCAAGTAATTAGTTAAAAGAATTATGTCAGGAAATTTTAGTAAATCTTTTAAATTTAATTATCATTATCAATCAAGTAATCATAATGCGTATTTGAATACTAAATGTTTTAATTTTTCATTTATACTCTATCAATTACGTACTTAATTAACAAATCATTCAACATTATTTTTTGGGTCATTTGCAATTTTAAGGTTAAGTAAAATTAATGACTATTTAAATTTATATACTCAATTGATGCCAAAAAATTTTATGTGCTCAATTATTACTAAATAGAAAAGCATATAAAGATTCTTCAAAAAAAAAGAAAGGAAAAGCATATAAAGAAATTCTAATTAAGACTATGTTCGGCGTAGCGGTGAGATTAGTCTTGATGAGATTAAAATCAATGGTGGAGGTTAAATTGTTATCGCAATGGTGAGGTTAAAGTTAGCTGTAAAAATTGTGTTCGGTAAAAAAATTGTGGTGGCAATGAGATAAGGAATTTAAATTACAATTAAAGACATGAAACTATGTTAATTATTTCAGTATATGTTATTTCTCATTTTACTAAACATTATTATGAATTTAGAGTAATATTTTTAAAAATAATTAATATATTAGTGTATATAATAATATATATTAACATGATTATTATCAATATAACATAGCAATTTGATTAAAAAAAGTTACCATTTATAAAATAAAATCTTATTTGTTTGTAATTTTATTTACACCCGTTTAGCACATTAAACGTTTAACTATTTTCCTTGGAAAATGAAATAGTGGGTAAAGAAAAGCTGTACACTATAAGGCTGTTTGTTTTGTGTGAATTTAATCACTTTCTATTGAAAAATATAGGGCAAGAAACAACTTTACCATATTTGGTTAAATATATTCTAGAGAAAGTTTAGGGTCACGACCCAAATACTTTCTTTCCAAAGTGAGAAAGTGTTTTCTCACCTCTTTGGTGAAATACTCTCACGTTTTTATATAAAAGATAAAACACTTTCTTAGGATTTTAATTTAAATTTTAGAGGGATAAACAAACATTCTAAAGTATTATCTTTAAAGAAATATGAAACAATAATAGGAGAAATTAGTATAGCAAATAACAATATTAATTTTCAATTATTAATACTTCAAATTAATACTTATGGTCAATCTATTATCTTTATTAAGTTTTTAAAGTAAGGAGTGGTAATGAAAAAAGTTGCATAAATTTCTAAGGATGAGAGGCTACTAAATTTATATGAAGTCCTAAGAAATTGTGGTGACATTTTTTTATTAAATGAAAATTATACTATCCATTGTCAGCAGAGTTTAGCAGACTGTATATGCGGGCTTAAAGAGTTGACATGTGTTGCATTAGGTTATATTTTTTAACATTAAATACATAATTAATTGAAAAATTATACACTCCACTATTTGTAAGATTAACATTAAAAACATCAAAATTAACTTTGGAAAGAAATTATCACCTAAATTAATAAGATTAACACATATTTGGGATATATAATATCTTAAAATCTAAGGTAAGAAAAATTTTCAAGGAATAGTGGTTACTAATTTTGGTAACATGTAGTACTTTTTTTTGTTGAATATCTAATATAAGGAAAATTATACATTATACAGTTAGTGGAGTTTAGCAGACTGCACATGCGGGGTTAAAGGGTTAACATATTTCCCCTTAGGGAATAGTTTTGAATATTTGGGTTTATTGTATAGGGTTGAGTTAACGTGTATATTGTTTGAACATCACAACAATTAAATTAGCAATATAACTAAATTAACCATTGATAAGGTTACCGAAATGCTTAATAAGCTTACTAAAGAGCTAAAAAGGTGACTTATGAAATACTTAATGTGATATCTCAAGACCTTATAAGGTTTATGGAAGTACAATCCTAAGAAATTTTGGTAGCATGCACTTTATTATATATATTTTTGTTAAATCTATTATATATGGAAAATTATACAATACACTGTTAGTAGAGTTTAGCAGACTGCACATGCGGGGTTAAAGGGTTAACCTGTTCCCCCTTAGGGGGATAGTTTTGAATTTCAGGTTTATGGTATAGGGTTGAGCTAGAAAGTAACATGTATATTGTTTGAACAATATCACAACATTAAATTAGCAAAAGACTAAATGAACTATTAATAAGGTTATCGAAAATGCTTAGTACAGTAAAACCTCTATAATTAATAATGTTGAGACCATGAATGTTCTTTTTTTATTCCTATTTCTTTTTTTTCATATTTAAAACAATGTCCTCTATAAAAATGGTAACTCATTAAATATCGAGGCCTCCAAATCTCAACAAGTGGCATGCCTATCTATTTAAAACATCTCTCTTAAAAAAAGTAGCTATTAACTGTTAATTAAAAAAAAGGCTTTGGTATATTTAAAGAAAGATTCATGATTTCTCTTAAGAATTTTTTTAGATATTAATTGAAAATTAAATAATTCTAACCATTAAGTATTGATTGACCAATTATTTTTTATCATCACCGTGATTATCAAATATATTAATAAAAAGTCATTTAAGTTACTAAAATTTCTAAAAATGCAATTTAATGTTTTTAAATATGAGAATTTACTAAATTTATGTAAAATCATAAGTAACTTTGGTAACATGTTATTTTTATTTTATTAAATAAAATTCTATCACAATAATTTTGGTAATCTTCAATATTGATAAAAGATTTTAAATTATACTAGGATGATCTTAAAATTTAAAAAATTGTATTTTTAAGATTCCATAAAAATGATGTCACCTAATCTATTTTGAATAAATTTCTTAACTAACTTTATATTATCTCACCAAATCCAACTCCTATTAATTGTAGGCATCTGTTTACCTTATTTTTGTGAGGTAAGGAGTAAGATAAATTTGGATTTTCGTTCAGAATAGGTTATGTGGCACAATTCTAATGTGATCCTAAGAGACCTTTTATGATGATTCTAACGTAAACAAGTTACTAAAAATTTTAAGAATACGGAATTAGTAAAATTTCTAAAGATGTGAGATTGTTAAATTTATGTACAAGAAAATTTTCCAAATGTTATCTTGATTTGTTAAATTATACTGTAACTTATACAATACAGTGTTAGTGGAGTTTAGCAGACTGCACATGCGGGGTTAAAGGGTTGACATGTGACCCTTTAGGGAATAGTTTTGAATATTAAATACATAATTAAATTATGAAATCTGGTATGTGTCAACTTTTTAACCCGCTTTTGAAATTTAAAAACTACACCAATAGTGTATCAAATAATTACTATAAGATTAATAAAGGGATTAAAAATCAGAATAAGATGATAAAAAAATCTTATCCAAGTTACTAAAAAGTTTAACAGGAGTATATAAAACTATCTAAGATTACTAAAAAGCTTAATAAAGTTACTAAAATGCTTACTAAGTTATATATTGAAAAGTTTTATATGGTTGTTGAAAAGTTTATAAAGTTAAAAACTTAATGAAGTTATAATAATGTTATTATAAGGTTAGTAAAAAGCTTATACAATCACTAAAATTCTTAACACACCACAAAGCAGTTTTAATAAAATTATTAAAAGCTTAACAATGTTACTAAAAAAGCGTAATAAGATCACAAAAGTTTATACCAAAAAAAAAGATCACAATCACTAAAAGAGTTTAAGATCATTATAAAAAGCTTACAAGATTACTAAAATTTTAATAAAGGTTACTAAAAATTGTAACAAAGGTTACTAAAACCTTTAGTAAGATTACTTAAAAGCTTATTAACTTACTAACAATGTTTTATATTATTATTGAAAAGTTTCACACTTTCACTGATAAAGTTATCAAATTACTAAATAAACTTAATAAGTAATTCATATAAGATTATTGAAATGCTTAGTGAGGTTATTGAAAAGTTTAATAAGGGTATTAAAAAGCTTTTAAGGGCTGTCGAAAACATATAAAGTTAATAATAATTTTATATTTTGAAGGTTGCTAAAATTCTTAATAAAGTTACTTTATAAGATTTCTAAAACACTCAATAAGGTTACTAAAAAAAACTTCATAAGGTTACTATAAAATTCATAAGTTAACGATAAATCTTACAAGGTCACTAAATAAAAACTTAAGTAAGGTCTCTAAAATATGTTAATAAGATCACTAAAAATCTTAAATGAGGTGATTGAATAAATTTAAGAAAACTAATTAAAAAGATTTTAAGTTTAATGAAAAATTTATAAGCTTACCAAAAAATCTTAAACGAGGTGATTGAATAAATTTAAGAAAACTATTTAAAAACTTTTAAGTTTAATGAAAAATTTATAAGCTTACCAAGAAAATTTACAAGGTTTTTGAAAAGTTTTACCAATTACAATAAAAGTTAAATAGTTTACTAAAAAGTTAAATAAGATTACTTGAAAGTTTTCAAGTTATTGAAAAACTTTTATGGTCACTGAAAGACTTAATAAGGTTACAAAAATTTTTTATTATTATTAAGAATATTTATAAGGTTACTAAAATTAGTCAAAAAAATAAGGTTACTAAATTGGTTAATGAGATTTTTGAATTATAAAAGAAAAATAAGATATGTGTGATACACTACGAAAAACAATGTACACTACGAAAATGGTAACTCTTTATAAGGTTAGGTAAAAAATAAGATTACTAAAATTGAAATAGTTTAGTTGTTTTCATTTTCTTAGTGTACTTCTAAAATCCACAATAAGATTACTAAAAATCTTAATAAGGTTAGGTAAAAACACTTAATAAATAATAAGGTGACTAAAAAACTTTATAAGGCCAAAAAAGGAAAAAAGTTTAATAAGGTCCAAAAAAGCTCAATTAATAAGGTCACTAATAAGATTACTATAAAACTTGCATTACTAAAAAGGTTTTAATTAAAGTTATTAAAAAATTTATGAGGTGATTAATAAATTTAAAATGTTATTGAAAAGCTTAAGATTAGATAAACTTAATTAATTGAGTAAAAGACTTAACAATGTTACCTATAAAAACTTAAAAGTGTTATCACATTCATCATTAATGGAGTTTAATAGATTGTACAAACCGTGTTGAAGGGTTGACATATACCTTTTTAGTGTATATTTTTAATATCAAATACATAATTAATTAAGAAATATATGGTGTATGTATTACTTTTTTAACCTACGTATACAATATGAAAATTTTCACTGACGTTGTATTAAATAACTATTCATTAAAAAGAAATAATAATGTGTTTTTCTACAAATTAATTATAAAGACTTTTTTTTGAAAGAATTAATCATAAAGACTTAGTAAAATAAAGATTTAGTAATATTTTTCAACAAATTATAAAGGTTTTACATAGTATGGGTAAAATAAATATTTAGTAATACTTTTTTCATTTAAAATTTGCAACATAACTAAACTTTCATTACAAAATAGTGTTCATTCCGTATCAAGTTTGTTGTTAACTAAAATTCAAATATTATGTGACTAATGAATTATTTATAAATAAATTATAATTTTAAATATTCACTTTAAAATTTGAACAATTCCCGGTGCAACGCACGGGTTCTAACCTAGTAATAATTATTACTAAGTAAATCATTAATTACAAAATTTATAAGAAGGAAATGGTAATTACCTTTATATCCGCACTAATAATTATTACTACCTTAAGTATGCCCGTGGCGTGATCTTTGCCTTCCAGATTAACATCTCAAAATATCTTGTCATTCTCTCTTTCGATTTTGGGAGGTTAGAGAATGTTTGTAAGGTTGCCAAACTGAAATGGAGAATTTTCATGGTTCCTATTCTTTTATTCCATTGAAGCATGCTTAACATTCGTAATTTTTCCTTTTGAGTTACCATTAGCAGCTATCCCCTTTATTAAAATCTTGTAGTTCACTCTTTTGGTCAAAGAAAATGTGATAATTAAATCTCATGGATTACAATTCCCTAGTTAAACATAATTAAATCTCATGGATTACAATTCCCTAGTTAAAACTTCTAACTCAAACTGTTATTATTCTGGTTTTTCAAACGCCCTCCAACCAGAAATATACACAAGCTATATTAGGATTATTTGCTAGGTTTGACAAATTTTGGTGTCTAAGGGGTTTTTTTTTTTTTGATTGGGGAAAAAGACTCTGGCAAAAAACAAAAAAATAAGTAAAACGATCCGGCCAAAAGGGGAAAAAAAGAAATTAAGAAAGAATGCCTAGTTTATAAATAAGTAGTAAAGGTTATATAGGTAATTTCAAGTTCCTTTTTACAAATTTTGTAATTTATGATTTACTTAGTAATAATTATATTAACTTTCATGGTACCAACTAATAATAATTTCTACTAGACCACCTCTTTTTGAAATTTTCCCAATTTTTTATTTAAAATAAATGATATCCGAATACAGTTTTTTTTAGTAAATAAAAACAATAAATAATATATATTCAAATCTTTGAGCAATAAGATCTTAAATAGAATTAAAACCTCATTAATCAATTTCAAATGCAAAATAAAAATGATAAAAAAAATTATCTCCTTGATCCAAAAGTAAAACTACTTAATACTTACATAGTACAAAAAGCAAATTCAAGAGAGTTATAATCCAATCCTAGCTCTAATGGAAACAAAGTTGAAAATTAATTAAAAATTGGAATAATAAATGTTCAATTTAAAGTTGCATGGTTCAACAAAACAGAATCATCTAGCCTAATGTTGTTATAGCTTCAACAAAATCCCATCAACAATAAGAAAAAGCCCCAAAATCCCATCAACAATAAGAAAAAGCCCCTTCTATACAACAAAGCTGACTTGGCCAAAAATCATTATAGCAATATGCATAAATATAAACAAAATGTCATCTAAATCAATTACTCCAAAATATAACCAAAATAAATCAAGTAGATTTCTAATTAGCTAATAGTCAACATAAGAATGACTTTCAAAACAAAAACTACAACGAGGATACAATTAACTTCAAGAATAATGACATGAAACTGCAATATCAGCTTCAACAGTCACAATCCTATAGTACTCCTGCAAGCAACTAAATCCTCTAGCCCTTATACGACTCTGGATTCCTCTCCATAGACATCAGGGGAACCCTATATACCAATTAAATACATATGCAAGCACGAACTACAACAAATTCTAGAGAAACAGAGTTCTTTTTGGTAGAAAATTAAGGTTTTTAGTGATTCAGAACTTATTTTAGGAAACAAGAAATTACTCTGATGTCAACTAAACTTAAAATCTTGAGTAAGAGAAATTTTGCAATTCCCCACTTAATAGGTAACTGGTCTGATAGCTAGATGTAAAGATCTAATTCACTCAATGGGTTAAAATATTCTATAAAAATGACTGTATTTGTTGAAGTGACTATACATAGATGGTATAATTGATAAACTATAGTCATCTAATAGTGAAAAATTAAGTTCATGGACCTAGATGAGAATGAAAGTTTGATCTTTTGTGCAATTTACTCCAAAAGTTAGGTTTAAAAAGTAAAAACATGGCTGAGATTTCAATACGATTTTAAGTTTAGTCAACCATTTTATTCATTTACGTAGGTAATTTATTTATATTTATAGTAATATAAGTAACTATACTACTTAATTTTTTTTTAAAAAAAAGAGAGAAGCAAAATGATAGAATTATATATTAATTAATGCATTTAAATTAACTACTATTTTAATTTCAATTAAAAAAAACACTTGATTAAAGAAGCATTTAGTAATAAGTTTTGAGTTTTGGCGGGTAATGTGACTACCGTTCACTTTGTCAGGTACATAACTGAAAAAACGGAAGCTATGATATGATCTGCTCTCTCTATTTCCTCTATAAAAATAGCTCATACCCAAGAAAATCCATTTCTCTTTCTCTCTCGTCTTTTCGCTCACTTACTCTTCCAAGAAAAAGAATAACCCTGCGAATCGAAAGCTCATTTCTCAGAATTCTTCTCTTCTTCCAATTACTGGTACGTATAATATACCAATCAAGAACTTGATAAAGTTTCTCTACTTACTCTGTTTTCTATATATCTTTGGATTTCAATTTCTTGATCATCATTGCTCTGTTTTTTCTTCTTTTTTTTCTGGAACTGTATAGTTGATTCTTCGGTGACGATCTTGTTGATCAAGTTTCACCTTCAACCCAAGGTTGCTGCAATGGCGGATAATGCTGGTGGTCAGAACGTCGATCAAAATATGGGAAGAATCGTCACATATATACAAAGTCCATTTACTCGTTTCTACATGTGTCGTGCTTGCAGAAACCCCCTCGTCCTCTTAGAGAACAGACAGTTCATCGTAAATTCTCTTATTCATTTGCTTGCGAATTCTTGAATATTAATTGAACTCAACTTTCTGGGAATATTTTCCTTTACAGTATAATATCAAGAATCCTTCTTCTTTTACTGCTTTAGATCATGAGATATATATAGAAATCAAAAGATATATAGAAAACAATGAGTATCATTATTCATCATTCTTCTTCGTATATATAGAAATTCAATACCCAATGCAGTTTTTGGTAATCCTTTCTTGTCAAACAGAACAGAACCTTAAATCTTGACAACTTTATTTAAGCAAAAGAAAATCTTGGCAACTTTGTTTGACTATGGAAATCTAAACGATTCTCTGTTTTCAATCATCAACATTTTCAGGACAAAGATTTGGGTGAAATCATCTGCAAGGATGCGTAAGATTTTGATTTTATGATCTGTGGCTTTGAGCATGAACAACTTCTTTCTTCAATATTCATCAATGGGGTTTGAACTTTGAATTGATTAATATTAATATATATTCCTATATTTTTCTAGTGTAAATATGAGGGTGGACTCTGCAGACAAAGTTTTGCTTGATTGGAAGCGTCGTCCAGTGGTGAATGCTTTTTGCCGTCAATGCAACACACAACTTGGCCATCGATTTGTAAGTCTTTAATTAATTTCCCTGCCTTTGATGAATAATAACACAAATTAATAATCTCTTTGTAATTTGTCTTAATTAATTACTCCACAATAATATTGCTTTGTTAATTTCATTTTCAGCTTCGTGCTAAATCGATTTCTCTAACTAACCGGGAAGGATGGTATCGATTGTATCTGTAAGTAACCTATAACTATTACGTACACTTAATTAAAAGCTATAATGTATATATGGTTTCTGATTTAGGGTTTTGTTTAATTGTGCATGCAGGAACCAAATGCTGCTTTGGGATGGATCTCAGGTGGTTTTTGCTGACACATTACAGCTATTCCCTCTGCTAATTCCCACTCCTGGTTTTCCGTCGACAAAGTAAAGATTTACATCAAACAATTAGAAACCAATATTCCCCAAACTTTATATTGTTGCTTAATTGTTTGTTTTGTGATTTTCTGCTCTCCCCAGTTTGCTACTTTGCTATACTCTTGGGTGGGTGTCGTTTTATATGTCTAGTGCTAGTATCTCTGTCGTTTTAAGAATGCTAGCCTAGCTAGCTACAATATTAAATGATTCTTTTCTTTCATTTTGCCCTTGCATGGAATTTCCTTTTATGTTCATATATATATATGCATGTCCATGCCTAGCTGATTTGCAAATGGTTCGTCTCATCTTTGGCATCATGAATTATTAGAAATGCAGTGTTTCACATTATACTTTTGTTATAGATTTATAAGTTAATATTACAGCCATTGTTTTCTATGAGTAATTAGAGGTATTTGAGGGAGACTTGGGGAATATATAGGGTGCAATTTACTAATAATGAGCTAGTAGAGTTAGTGTTATTTGACTCAATAAATTTACTTGTATTATCATAAATAAAGTAGTGATATGCAATTTAAATAATCTTATGTTAATCTGTCTTCAGGCTTTATGTCGTCTAGTCTAGTAGTCAATCTAATCATGAATATATAAAACCTTAGCTACTAATTAAGGTGTAGGATACTAGGAATTAGCCTAAATTAGAAACAAAATTATTCAGCTGAATATAGTGACTCAAATCACATCCCAAAGTGAAGAAATGTATGAATATCCTTTTTTTTTTTGGTAAAGATGTATGAATAACCTTGAATCAATATATATAATGGACATGTCAATTCTAGTTTGGTAAAGATAAAATGATTTTCCCACCTTCTACGTACTATATGTTATGTTATTATTATCTTATTGAAATTTCCCCCACATTTTTCATGCATCTACTAAAATGTGGTCAACCGGCTAAACCATTAAAAATTAAGTCAGCAACCAAACTAAACTATTATTATTATTTGTATAAATCTTCTAAATTTGCTAATCAATCATAATCAAACAATGACCATGCATGCCATGCTATTTGTACCTCAAAAGATGGTCTCCACTCTCCAAGTATTCTAAAAATGTAAAATAATGGAGTATTTAATGTATGTGACCAATTGATAAAACGTTATATATATTCTTCTCATCACGTCACGTTTTCAAATCTTAATTTTTTTTTTGGCGAGAAAATAAAAAGCTTTTTGTAACTTTAGAAAACCTTTGAAGCCGTTAAAACTATTAAAAATGATTAATTTTCTATGGAATTAAATAGAATCAATAATTAATTGACACTTTCTATTCTTATCTCTGGGTAAAAAAAAAAAAAAACTTTTTCTTAATAATCTTATTTATTTAAAATAATTTCCAATTACTTTTAAAAATACGGATATATATTTATATATATATATGAATATGAATATATGATGATAAAAATAAAATAATAGTAAAATGCTCCTCATTTTATTTCCTCAACGGTCTACTAGCTAACAGCGCCAACGCCCCAATTCTTCACAGCTGTGAAAACTGGCACCGACCTAATGGCCTCATCTAAAATCTACGTAAGCTCAACACGCGTCAATATTTTATTGGTTTCTAGGATTCTGATAAACCTTATTAACGAGTCCTGTTCTTTTACAGCGTTATGTATGTTGCGGTCGACCGCACTGGAACTCCCACTCTTTCACTTGCTGAGTGCTGCTGACTACCCTTTCCTCTCTCTCTTCACTCTCTTCGCTCCGGAGCCACAAACTTCTTTCACTTTTCAATAAATAAATAAAAAAAATATCCTCCGGGAAAACATAAGCCAAAAAAGAAAAGAAAAAGGAAAGGCCAGATGATGGCTTTAACGTCGTCGTTCACGGCGGCGGTTCCGCTGACGGCGTTGCGGGAGAACGGAGGAGTAGCCAGTACTACGACGTATAGGCTAAAGCTGAGGCCGGGAGGGAAGCAGCGGCAACAACGACGACAAGTGCAGGCAGTTTTTGGTAATTTTAGTCATTTTGGAGATGCTGTACGGAAAGACATGGAGTTTCTAAAGAAAGGAGTTAGAAAAGGAGCTGAGTGGGCGAACGAAACGTTCCGGATTCCTCAAGTGAAGAAAGCTGTTGACGACGTCGTTTGGCTTCGGAATATCGAGGATCCTCAATTCTCTCCGCCTGCGCAACCGGCGGTTTTGCCTCAGCCATATTATCCAGGTTTATTTAATTTTTCTTTTTTTTTTTTTATTTTGTTGATATTAGTGATTAAATAAATTGCTGAAAATTATTGGTTTAAAACTTTATACGAGACGGAGAAAATAGAAAAGGATAGATGATTACTAGTTCAAAGTGTTACTTAAACTTCCGTGGTGTTTGGATTGAAATAAAACGAAAACGTAGACAGTCATTTGTTTGGATTGTAAAATTAAGAGCGAAGTGAACAAAGAGAAGAGAGAAAATGTTCATCTCTTGTCTTTTATTTATTTTTTCTTTGATTTTTATTGCTGGTTGAAATTCGAAATCATAGGTAGATTATATTAATTAGTTACACTAAATATTAATAGTTTTAATTTTTCTATTTGTTGTTATTGATATTGGCATATGTGTATGTTTTGATAGAACTCTCTGGTTTGGATTTGATGATGGCTGATTTAAAGGCATTGGAAGCTTATGTAAATTATTACTACTATCAGTCCAAGAAATGGTCAAAGCCACTTCCAGAAACTTACGATGCAGAAGAAGTAGCAGACTACTTCAGTCGCCGGCCTCATGTAGTGGCCTTTCGACTTCTTGAGGTAGTTGGAATGTTTGATCAACCATGTTCTCAATTGCTGTTATATTTTAACCCTTTTTTTTTCTTCTTCTTTTAGTAGCTTTTCGCGTCTGAAAACATTGCAAAAAAGTAAAAGTAAGTGGTCGAAGGAGAAAAAATTCATTATTGTCTAAAATTAAAAGATGATTTAAACGGTTCCTTTGAGGTTACATACATTACAAAAGGAATAAACTATTGAAATGTGACACTGATTTTTATTTTTTTAATAACTATCTTTATAAAAGTTAAACCATGTTATTCTCTTAAAACTTACAACTTAAATTTCTAGTTCTCCAAAACCATTACATGATTTTGTATCCAAATGGACATTTTAGCTTCTCACTTAAAGCAAAAGTCTAGCAGAGCATTTGGATATAACAGTAAATAAAGTTTTATTAGTTAAAACCCAAATGTGAATGCTTGTCAATGTTTATTGGTTATGCCTAAATGTGTACTACATTTTAACATTTTTTTAAAATAGTTATTTTAATTAGAATATGAAAGTTCTTTTGCTTCTTGTTTTTACATCTTAGTAATTTTGAGAATCCCAAAAGGAAAAACAAGTACCAAAAACCAAATTAAGTCCAACTATAACCAGGGGTGCTTATAATAGTTGATGTGCACATAGGCAGGCTAGGCAGTATTGCTTTCATATAGGATTTAATAACATGACTATGTAATTATTATTCTGTTTTGATTCTCAATCTACTTCAAAGACATCCTCTCTGAGATGACATACATCTTCTATTCTCTGTCCCTTTCTCTTTGGCTTACAATATTGTGTTCTGGAAGGTGTTCTCGTCCTTTGCCTCTGCTGCGATTAGAATTCGAATGTCAGGGATCAAAAAGTTCGTAAGACCTGGTTCACCTAATGATATTGATGAGAACTTGTCACAGTACAACTTTGGAATGGTGTTAAAAGAAACAATGCTAAGCCTTGGTCCCACTTTCATCAAAGGTAAGAAATATTGTCTAGTTGTAGCTTGAGCACTTATTTTGCTGATTGGCTTGCTTTTTATGGTTTTTGTTTCTTTTGAGTTATACGCTGGGCATTTTATCTTTCTCCTGCAGTCGCAAGCTTACCAATATGCTAGTTACATGCATTTGCTTGCTGATGCAGTTGGTCAATCCCTTTCCACCAGACCTGATATCATTGGTCCTGAAATTTCCAAGGTTAGGACTGATTCGCTTTTATTACTCTGTATTTTCTGTATTTTTCTGTGGGAACCGTTAAGTGAGTATTAAACTTTAAGTAATGTAGTTACTGGGTACTTGTTAGATAATGCACTTTCAAGATTAGCATGCACACTATGCCTTTATGCATGTCTTTAATATCAACAGTACTTAATCTATTAAATTGTTCATCATGTGGTGCAAACGCTTTGTGATTCTTTTTTTCATTTATAATAGTCATGTCTTATATATTATGCTTGAGTAGTTTTGCTATAATATATCCTTGAAGATGCACTAATCCTGGATTTCATACTTTTTTGTTTATTTAATTTTGCCTAATTCTTCCATAATCTGGATCCGAGTTTTGATGGCAGGCATTATCCGAGCTACACGATAAAATTCCTCCCTTCCCCAGGTCCGATGCTATGAAAATTATTGAGCAAGATTTAGGATCTCCTGTGGGGTCATTCTTCAGCTACATCTCTGAGGAACCAGTAGCTGCGGCATCATTTGGTCAGGTGAGCTATCAAATACTATGTATCTTTTGATATTACTATACGTTATCACATCAGTGCATCTTCAACTGTTGTGACTTTCTTTTAATTTCCATTTTAGGTCTACCGTGGGAGTACTTTGGATGGTTTTGATGTTGCTGTGAAAGTTCAACGTCCCAATTTGCGTCATGTGGTAGTGCGTGATATTTACATTTTACGCCTTGGTGTAAGTATCGGTATTACTAGCAGCATTCCTTATGTGGTTGACCATTCAATTCTTTAATGATTCAAACCTAGTGATTGATTTTCTTTTTGCAGCTGGGGCTATTGCAAAAGATAGCCAAGAGAAAAAATGACCCTCGTCTATATGCTGACGAGCTTGGGAAAGGTTTAGTTGGGGAACTGGATTACACTTTGGAGGCTGCCAATGCGTCTGAATTTCGGGTATCTATTTAAAGTTAAAATTTCTTGCTTTTTTTGGGAAATAAATAAGTACCATAAAATCTTCTAGGAAAAGAAACATATTTAGTTACCATAATGGGAGCTTAAGTTGTTGAAGTTGTCCAAAATTGTTGCCTCTGTAATTTCCCCAGCCTGCTCAGTGGAGTGAGTATGGTGTGTCAGTCATAGATTAGCTTCAGATGATGGAAGGTCAAGGATTTGAATCATCTTTTTCGTCTTCCCTAATCATATCATTTTTCTGTTGCTCAGTTTATCCCTTAGAGATAGTGATCTTTATTGTACTAACTAGATGTGTTTTCTACAGGCTGCTCATTCACACTTTTCTTTTATGCAAGTTCCAAAAGTATATCAACATTTAACCCGGAAGAGAGTTTTGACAATGGAGTGGATGGTTGGTGAGAGTCCTACTGATTTACTCTCTCCAATGACAACCAACTCCATCAAACATGACTCTAAATATCTAGAGAAGCAGAAAGTTGATGCAAAAAGGCGTCTCCTTGATCTAGTGAGTAGCAATTAGCATATATTCACCTCATGCTCATGACTTCTATTAAACTCTATTTTTCCTACCCTGAATAAAATAGACTTCTGCTCGTGAACAGTCAATTTGTATTGGACTATATATTACTTTAAGAACCACGCGAGTGGTTTACCAGAGAATAGCTGGGAGTTATATCAAAATATTCTATTTCCTTTCTGAACAAGTATTTCTGTAAAATTCTAAAGTGATAAACATGGTCTGGGTGGTCCAAAGATGCTTGCTATGTACATAGTGCAAATAAGAATATCTTATTGAAATTGTCTCCCAAAAGATAGACATACAAGAACATCAAACTTAAAAGTGCTTATATCTTTTGTGCTTTGACTTTAGGTAAATAAAGGAGTGGAGGCATCACTTATTCAACTCCTTGAAACAGGCTTGTTGCATGCTGACCCCCATCCTGGAAACCTGCGTTACACGACATCAGGACAGATAGGGTACACTTGGCCTGCCTACTTTCTATTGCAAAAAGTTCTAGTTTTGCTTTTCTAACTTATGTTCTTTTTGGTGACTTCCCCAGATTCTTGGACTTTGGTTTGCTTTGTCGAATGGAGAAGAAGCATCAATTTGCGATGCTAGCATCCATAGTGCACATAGTAAATGGTGATTGGTCATCCCTTGTTCAAGCTCTTACTGATATGGATGTTGTAAAGCCAGGAACTAACATCCTGCGTGTTACCATGGTATGATTTACTAGTTTAACGTCTCTATCTCCAAAGTATAAATTTGTATATGAGCTGAGTGTTTTTTAAGAAGACTATGCTACTCAGTTCATTTTGGATGCTATAAAGTCAAGTTCATTCTGTTGCTTTTCTGAGGCAACTGTTAAGATTCCTGCCAATGATACTGATGTTGAACTTTGGAAATGGTGCAGGACCTGGAAGATGCCCTAGGGGAGGTAGAGTTCAAAGATGGGATTCCTGATGTCAAGTTCAGTCGGGTGAGAATTACATCTTGAAATATAGTTCGCATATTTAGGTTTATCATGCAATCATAAAGGGTAGCTTTTTTTTATTTTATTATTTTTTTAATTTTTAAATCTCTAATCCGCATTAGTAGAGTTGTGCATCCAACTAGATTACAATTGGCAAAGGTCTTCTCTCGTTTATTCTGAGAAGCTTGTGGGTATCTCTTTGGACATAGAATCTGTTTCACTTAAATGGATAATTAAGTGATTTCTTTGTAAATTGTGTTGATTTTCATTTTGTTGCGTTAAATGCAGGCATGATTAAAATACTTTTGTCATGTTTAGAAATAAAAAATAAAAATTACGGGTACTAAATATTTTAGTGGGTTCATTATTGCTTCTCGGTTTATTTCTGTATTAAGAAATAATGATAAAAGCCCTCTTACTCAGTCTTTGAGGAATTACTAAATTGATTTTTGCAAACCTTATTTGTTTTGAGGTGTAGTCTACACCAACCTTTGAGTGTTGTAATTTTAACTCAAAAGTCAAAAGTACTTTTTGGCTGCTTAATTCACAATCACCGTTTGGGTAAGTAGCACAACTTTTCTAGTTATACATGAGATATACACAAAATCACCATCCTAATCTCATAACAATGATCCTCTTGCTAACCCTGCTTAAGACCTTTTCTCCCTTTTTGGTTCTTACTTCTTTATATCTTTAAGTGGCTGATGATCATTTAACCTTCTTGAAGGTTCTGGGCAAAATATGGGCTGTAGCTCTCAAATACCATTTCAAAATGCCTCCATATTATACACTTGTCCTACGTTCTCTTGCCTCCTTGGAAGGTAACTTATTTCTTATGTTTTTCTTAGTAGTGATTTGTTTCTTCATTAATTATTTTACTGAGATCTGTGATGTTGGTTATACTTCTGCTTTTACCTAGGGAATAATCTCTAGCCTCAACAGAAATTGTTGCCCCATAGACCTTCAAAGTTTGCATTAAGAATGGAAAGCTTTTTTTTTTTTTTTTTTCTTTTTTGGTGGTACTTAAAGGATGAAAAGTTTGAGGAGAAGCAATGTATTAAAAGATTCAGGAGTCCATAATGCATAATATTGAAAATATAACTTTGAACTTTACTGGACAAAAGGAATACACAACCTTATAATGGAACCTCAGGCAGAAGAACCAAAGTAGTGATTTAATGATTTACGTATCTGAACATAGCTGGTTTATGATTAGCACTTTAAATGACTTGATTTGAGTTAAGTTGGTTCAAGTTTTTGGTGTGAAAGTTAAAATACCAATCACAAGAGGGGTGGTCACAAAGAATGGGACTAATCTATACAGGATAAGATCAATGTTTTTGGTCAAAGACTGGGAAGGACATCTGCCTTCTGTATTTTGTGCATCTTTTTTTTGTTTGATATGTTTATTTAATCATGTTTCATAGCTACATTTGTTTTATAAATTCTTATAGTTCATCTTGGTGTTTTTTCTTTTTAAAGCCAGTTTAGCTAATGATACAAATCGACATTACTCTAAGCATTATTATGTTATCTTTTCAGGTTTGGCAGTAGCTGGAGATCCAAGTTTTAAGACATTTGAGGCTGCTTATCCTTATGTTGTCCGCAAACTTATAACTGAAAATTCACCTGAAACAAGGAAAATTTTACATTCGGTAACAATTTAAGACGGTTTATTTATGAGTCATATGCCTCTATTATGCATCATTGTGAAATCTCTGTCAATGGACCTTAACGATTAGTAACAATTTTGCTCCAAAGTAATTTTCTTAAGTTGATTTTGTAAACAGGTGGTTTTAAACAAAAAGAAGGAATTTCGCTGGGAGAGGCTTTCACTTTTCTTGAGAGTAGGTGCAACTAGGTATGTTTGATTCTCATGGTTCACCATTGTCCCATCCACATCATCGACCCAATTCATTTTCCATTATTGTACAACGGTGTTCTCTTAAGCTTTTGAAAGTGATAATTAATTATCTTTTAGTAGAAGTTTTAAATTTTTAATTATGATTCATGTGTACAAAATACTGTTTGAAAGTACATCTAAAGGGGGAAGGATAATTTAAGTATGCTTGAATATTCTGAGATGTTTACCTTTGCATATTCTGTTTGTTAATAACTTGTAAGGAATGAAAGAAAATAAAGAGTTCTAGGGTGAGAAATCGTCTATCTGAATTAAGGGGTCGCACAAGAAAAGTGAAGTGGACTTTAAAATCTTCGATGAAAGTAAAAGAGCATACATTCTAGTTCCAGAAATGGAAGTTCTCTACCAATTTTGTATTGAGCAGGAAGTTCCCTTTTCTTTTGTGGTTTTTGTAAGTATAAGTTTTCTTTTCTTTGTACTCTGCTCTCAGAACTAGCATCTATTGAAACTTTCTCTTTTATTTGGATGGCTTTTACGGTCATGTTTGTTATGCATTCATATTTTAGGCTCTAATTTTGATATTTTCCTGCAGAAAGAATTTGCAATGGGTGGCAGCCTCGAGTGGTGAAACTTCCTTAAAAAGTTCACCAAATAGGACTAATGGTGTATTTGACATTGCATATCTGTTGCTGAGGCTTTTACCATCTAAAGATGGTGTGGCACTTAGACGACTTATAATGACTGCGGTGAGTCATTTTCAACGTTCCTTTTTCTTTCCCAATAACCTCTTCAATGTAAAAAATATTTTTCTGGCCAAAAGGAAATTACAGAATCTTATTGGTAACTTTTGGTTTTTCTTAGACTGTATTAAGTTTGATTATGGGTGGATGGGAACCTTCTTGCCCTTGAAACACACACCTACTTGAATTTCTTTATGAATTCAGACTTCAGAGGACTGTACGCTTTTAATCAATTTGTCTTACCTAATGTTTATCAAAGTGGAGACTGGAGTTTGTTAGTATATGTCTGGGACTAGATATAGTGAGGTTCACTTTTGGCACTAGCAAATTGTTCTTCAAATGTGCATTCTGTATAAATCTTTTTGCCTTTGCAGGATGGAGCTTCAATAGTCCGAGCTGTGGTTTCCAAAGAAGCAAAGGTGTTCCGATTCCAGCTTTGCAGAATCATTGCTGATATCCTATACCAACGGATGTCTGAAGCTCTTGCCCGAGTTGTACCAGGTGGCCAGTACAATTTTCGGTTAAGGCTGGCCGGTGGGCATGAGAATAGAGAGCTAGGTCCATCCACCAGATTATATACATCCATCTATGACACTAATGATTACGAGGCCCTTTTGAGGGACAGACGACTGAAGGTTATCTTCTTCAAGATCTTGAACTCTGCAAGAAGGGAACCAGTGTTAATGTTAAGGTTTTACTGGGCTTCATTTGTAATGTCAGTTGCCGCCTCAGCCCTGGCTATTCATCGGCTTTTAATGTCTTTGTCTGAAGCTTACCTGGGCCCTCTGTTATCTGCTCCGAAACGATTTGCAATTAGTGCATGAACAGTTGATTGAAGCAGAGAGGCTATTCTTTTTCCACAGTATTTCTTCAAAGCAGCTGGAGCTGATCTTTGGGGCAATGAAGCTAACAAGGCAACGAAGCTATCTAGTCTTCGTAGTCTTATGATATGGTAAATTTTGAAACAAGCTATCTTCCTCAGTATATCCATGGGAATTAAGCCACCTTGTCATTAACGTCGCCGATTTGCAAACTTGCAAATGATGCGACATGTATATATAAAGTATCAACATTTGAAGCCTTAAAAGACATTTACATGGAAGATTTCAGTTTTCAACAATCGTCATAGCAATTTATCATATTCAGAGGTACTGCAAGGTCGATGAAGCAGAAGGCACTGTAAGTAACTGTTAATTCGCAAGCTGACCGGTACAAATTTTGGCACACAATTTGTACACTGTAGACCTACCTACCTGTAAGTATTCAAAGAATCTGAACTTCATTATTCAATTGAATTCATAAATATAAGTAACATATGTTTAGTATATATATGCCATTACTTTCTTGATTGTCCTTCCATTGAAACTTGCAATGAAGACTGAAGAAGCCTTTATTTCCTGAGTTGCAACTTGCAACTATATTTTTTCCCCCAGATTGAAAAGAGCCCAAAAAATGACAGTATTTAATCTGGGTTTTATAGCTCTGATTTCGATCTGAACTTCTATAAGGGGAGTAGAAAACATGTTTTTGTAACATCATTGTCAAACTTTTTGGTATGATATTGCCATGGGGCAAGTGGGAATCAATTGTGACTGAAACAATTAGAATCAAGCTGTTTGTTTTACATGTGCAATTGCAATTTTTGCAATCATCATATTTATAATATGAAGCTTTATGTTTCGTTTTTTCCGTTTTTTGGTAATGATTGAGCACAAGATATTGATCATCTTTTCCAAATATGAACCAACAATTACTGTATTTTTAGCTTTTATTAATTTGCTATCCATCTTTTAATTATCTTTAAGCAGAAAATCTTTAGTTACAAAATCTTTATCTCATCTTTTGGAGAAGACTTCATCTTTAAGGAATTGAATAACAAAAATATATTTTTATTTAAAAATAAAAAGTATATGTTAAACTGAAAATTAGTGCTGTTTAAGCATTTCGAACTCTCGTGCGCAATTCATCATATGCTACTATTCTGGGTTAAATGGAATTTGGACCACGGGTAAAAGTTTTCCTACGTTATTAGTACTACTTTTTCATAAATTGGAAAAAGAAAAAATCCAAAAAATGCTAGAGGGGTTTATTTTTATTTATTTTTCATTTCAAATTTTCGTCCCAAAAATACTTGCAGTAATTTATTATAAGTAGCATCAAAATCATCATCTTTTTCTTTTTTCCGGAAAATCATCATCTTTTGATGGCCAAAAGAAATCATCATCTTTTCTTTAATATTTTCAATAGAAAAAAAAACCCATTTTTTCCCTAAAGTAAAATAGATACAGAAAAGAAAAAAATAATTAATAATAATAATAATAATAATAAATATAAATGCAATCGTATTCTACATTATTTATTTCTAGAATTCTAGTTCGAGTATAATAATCACGCGCTTCCTTAATCCTTACCCCTTACTCCCTCCGTCACGCCGATCCAAAAAAACAAAGAGAAGCCAAAAATTTACTAATACTAAAATACAATAAAATTCTTATTGTCTTTCACTTCCATTTTTTAGATCACTCCGCCCTTCACCGGAAGAAAATTATCCCCCGCAATTCACGCTCTCCACCATGAGCTCTCCGGTAATCTAATTTCTATTCTAGGAAAGAAATATAGTAAACAGTTTTTTCATTTTTTGTTTTTACTAAATATTTTGTTGAATTCGAAATTTTACAGGGAGGTGGAATGTTCGGAGGATTCACGAAGCTATGTAAGGGACTGGCAGTGATATTAATTGGTGGCCACATTGTGGTTCAGCTTATTCCTGCTTCTGTTACTTATCTTGCCCTTATTCCCGCCAGGTTCATTTTTCCCATTTTTCTCTTTCAATCTTTTTTTCTTCTTCAAATTCATGTTTGAAATTCTGGGTCGTGATTTAATTTTGGTTTTGGTTGGTCTTTTTGAACCCATGTAGGATTTTAGTCAAATTCTCATTTGCTTTTCTTTCTTGGGAATTGTGTGTTTATTTATTGATGGGTTTTAATCTAGCAGTTGATTTTTTTTATGTGCCTAGTGGAGTGAAGTAAGATTTTGTTACTTGGGTGTTTAGATCTGGACTTTTGAATGGTGTTAGCATTTCCTTGAACTTGAATGATTATCTTTTGATTGGTTTTCGTGGTAACTGGAATGTGCATTTCTTTTTGCACATGCTTAAAAGTTTGAGACTTACAAATTTGTTTGTTTGGATGCTTAGATCTGGATCCAATAACTCGAAATGAACATTAGGAGTTATCGTCATTTGATTATGTTACAATTTTCTTGAAATTGATTGCTCTTTCCAGGTGATTCTTTTAGTTAAGTGTAATATATTATTATTTTTCTGCATGGGAAGAAATAATTACTTAGGATTTTGATATTCAGATATGTAGATGATAGATATATCTGATTTCTGGTGCTTTTGTAAATCATTATTTTTAGCATCTTCCTTCTTATGGCTGCTTACATTTTTTTTTTACCAGAATTTTTCTATGTTTTCAGACTTGGTAAAAGGGAATGGTTTTAGGATTTGTTATTTTGATTTAGGTCCAGAATTTGAAACTTGTAGTCGGATCTCAATTTACAAACCATTGTCTTGCCCGTTAATGGTTCAAGGATTAAAGCTATGACAATGGTTTGGATGAATTTTGGAAATCAATATAATCAGATCCTGTCGAAGGATGGGTTCTGCATTTTGAGGTTTTTATCGTAATACATTCTTTGATGTTAATCTATAAATACTGAAACAGAAAGCCACGGTTTATTTGTAAATTGCCGCTGGGACAGGGCTACTTTGATTATGAACTGTGTACATGTTGCCCTATTATGGTATGGTCTTTTAGCGCACATGAGAAAGCCTGCCCCTGTAACATTATGTCTTTATCTGTGGTTAATATTGGGTTCAGACATGTTGGAATACCCCATTTCATGTGATGCAAGTGAGCAGTGCTTTAGGTTTTAAGATTGACTTGAAGGGCTTAATTTGTTTTACCCCACCTGAAACTTATTTTGCAGGACAATTCCTTTTGGTTGGAACCTGATAACTGCTGGTTATATTGAACAAACAGTACATGGGGTATGAATTATTTTACTACCTTTTGTTTGGCATAATTGCCTTATTCTTTGTTGCTTATAAATATATAATGGTACTAATAATTACTAATTTCTGCAGGTGGTTGTCAGCACTCTTGGTCTTCTTTTCATGGGGAAGTTGCTCGAGCCAATATGGGGTTCTAAGGAGTTCTTGAAGTTCATCTTTATAATTAACATTCTGACCTCCGTTTGCGTTTTTATTACCGCTATTGCCTTGTACTACATAACAAGGCTGGAAACTTACCTGTGAGTATGATCTCCCTATGTTTTTTAGAAGCATTTTTTGTTCTTCTCATTATGCTTTTCCCTCTTCTTCTTGTTCTTTTTCTGTGCTTCATCTTAATAAAATGTTTGAGAAGTAAAATAGAATAAATTTGTAAAGCTGATGTACTCCATTCCCCTCTTCTTCTCTGACTTGTTGGTAGGAAAATGGTGTATTTATTTAAAAAGTCGATGAAAATATATTATGTGACTTTAACATAATCTCTTTGCCTTTCAACCTTGGTATGCTGATTTCCTTTTGGTCTTTCTGCTAGGTACATGCCCCTTTCTGGCTTCCATGGGGTGCTGGCAGGCTTCCTAGTTGGCATCAAGCAGATTGTACCTGACCAAGAGCTGTCTCTGCTGAAAATAAAGGCAAAGGTAAAACATTTATATTGGGGAGCACCATTTAGTTCAGTTTTCTAGCTGGGATTTCACCCGTCCACACTCTCTGAATGATGCTTGTGGTGTAATGCAGTGGTTGCCATCACTTATGCTATTGTTTTCAATTGCCATAAGTTTCTTCACCCAAGAGTCAGCAACCTATCTTCCAACTTTGATATTTGGAACATACACGGGCTGGATTTACCTCAGATACCTGCAGAGAAAACCAGAAGCAAAGCTCAGGGGTGATCCAAATGAAGATTTTGCATTCTCTACATTCTTCCCTGAATTTCTCAGGTATTGTTTGGTGTTCCTTTTAGCTCATGAAATGAACAAGTTTATTTCTACTGTGCTCTCTTCAAGTATTTTGCTGTGATTTGGTACAGACCGGTCATCGATCCTATTGCATCAATATTTCATCGGATGCTTTGTGGAAAATCTGAAGCATCCACAGATGCTCAGGGTTATACCTTGGGAGGTGCACCATTACCTGGTTCAGACCCCATTGAGGCAACTAGGAGAAGGTATCTTTTTCTGTTTAATACTGCCATACCTATTGGACAAAGTTGGTTTGTTTCTAATTTAATTGACTATTGTATGGACTATGAATTACTATTTTAGATAAAAGAAAATTTTAGTTTCTGATGCCTATGACCTTGCAGAGAAAGAGGGGCACGTGCACTGGAGGAGAGATTGGCAGCTGAGAGGTTGGCTGCTGCACGGGACTCAGATGAATCGCATAGAGATGGTGCAGATAATGTTTGATTGCAGGGAAAGTCCCCCATCATTGATGACTACAGAGGTTTTGCCATATCTGGAGAAGTATCTCTTTGTGGACTCTGGTTAACAGTTTTGTTATATATTCTTCTGTGGATTATGATTCTCATAATACGTGAATTGCTTTTATATTCCCCATTTTTCTTTTCTTGTTTTTCTGCACAATGATCCATCCGTGCTTAGGCACCATATATATATATATAGAGTAGAAATGGAAAGAAATCCTAGATCATGTTGTTACTTTTACATTAAATTAGAGGCAAAATTCATTCTCAATCTTTAATTCTTTGTTTTGCTCTTGTTTGAGCTTTGAAGCATGCTTGCTTGTATTATTTAATAATGGACTATTATTTATAGCACTTATTCTCCACATTGGGGAACCTTTTTTCCTTCACAAGTTCTCGTTTAGTTGATTTTCCTTTCCCTCATTGCAAGGTTACTAGGCTTATGGGCTACCATATTAAAAAGCAAAAGCTTTCACTAGTTTTGTATCTTCATCTTGACATGGTTCAGGTTTTTTTAGGCCAGTGCCAATGAGCATGGATCTTCATCTTAAATGATGGGCTTAATGAGTCATATTTTCTCAAGTTATAAATGGCATTTATTTTTTTTAAAAAAAAGTAGTAAATGACAATGTACTATGAGAAGTGTTTTTTTTTTAATAAATGTATGAGAAGAGTTTTGATGAAAGTGAAAATTAATAAAAGTTTCTTAAAAAAAAGAAATTAATAAAAGTTTGATGCCAAAAATGGGAAATTATACAAAGAGTTCAACAACATATACTACATATTAATTTGAAGATTACATATTAATTTGAAGATAAAAAACTGTTTTTAACCTAAAACGCAATACCAAATAAAACTTAGCTTTTGACCTAAAACGCAATACCAAATAAATTTTGGTTTATGTCAAAAGCTAATTTTGAACATAAAAACTAAGCGAATCCTAAATAATGAGGTATGTATAGTTTTACGTTACACGTTGTTAGAGTTTAAAATTTGGAAAAACACGTTGTTAGAGTTTAAAATTTGGACGGACTGTGTATAAATAATGATTGAAATTAAAATCACAACACTAATCCATTAAATAAACTAAAATACTAACAAAATTGGTGACCCCTAGATGAGTTCTTTGTGTGCAACCAAAAAAAGATTTATTTTTTAAATAATCCATTACGCAGGCTGATTTTGACTCTTATCCAAACATCGTCACGTCAGACAGAAAAAATATTTTTTCATTTCAATGATTTCCCAGATATACCCTTCTTTGTTGATTGTGGTTTCTACCAACTGGCTACAGATATAACTTTTTCCATTACGTGTCGCACCTGATTACTCCTCTTTTTTTTTTTATTAAAGTTCTTTATTATTCTTTTCTTTTTTGTGGTATATATAAGGCGGAGCGAATTCATTTTCTTCCGTCCACAAAAAAAGCCACTTGTATTTTTTTCTTTCAAAATACTTTCTCCTTTCGGTTTCCGCTTTCTTTGCCTACCGTTGGATTTGTTGAATATTCTCCCAGTCAACGTTGAATCAAACGGTCAAGGTAATTTCACTGGTAAAAACTTTACCATTTCCATGATCGTTCATCCTCCGATCAACTTTTTTCAGAATTGATTTTTTTCTTCGATTATAATTATTTTTTATGTATTTGATGATTGATTTCGGTGATTATAATTTCTGATTTCTGTTTTCTATTTACTTGAAACTAATTAATTATCTTATTACTCCTTTTTTGGAATATTTCTATTTAATTTGTTCATTCTTGTGATAAATCGGTAATTGGAGTCGAATTTTTTGTTAGTTTATGTTAATTGTGAAAATATTGCTTTGGCAATTGCTTCTGCTTTGTGGAATTTTTAATGAAATTTCATAATGGTTTTAAAGGAGCTAACACTTTTTCTTTTCTATATATTGTTAAACCATCATCGAAACTTTTTTACTTTGGCTTTTTTTTTCTTTTAAATTTATTCTCTTCATATATATGTATTTTCATTCTGCTTGAAGTTTAAAAAGGAAACAAAGTGAGAAAATTCCAATGATCCATTGCGGTTTTGGGGTTATCAATGCAGTTCTGTATTACTCTGTTCTCAGGTTGTAAATATAATATAAATATAACTAAACAAGATTTAAGAAAATAAAAAATTCAAATTAGAAAATTAATGTTGTTTTAGTTTGTGATGATTCTTTGTGTTAGGATAGGAAAAAAAATGTATGACAATTATAGTAGTAAGGAAATTTGTATGGAAAACCAGCTAACAAGGTGATATATATTTTTTTAATTGGTTGTGGTGAAATGAATCAAAGAATAACTTGATAGTTTAAAGAAATTTTGCACTAGTTTTTGGCATTATAGGGAGATTCATGGGGTCTTGAGCTGCTTACTGAATGGTACATCCATCCGCAGAATCTTAAACTTGAGACCTCCAAGTTGGAGAATCTAAATGTTAGCTTTTGGGTCCTTCAAATGGAGACGTAATGTTAAGTTAAACTGTTCCAATGAAGGTAACAGTATGGTATATATGGCAAATATACACTTTGCTAAGCTTGCTAATATTTTTACTTTGCTTGTTTATAGGGTGTTTTTCTTGCTAATCAGGTCCTGTTGAAATGTGCTGTTTGTGAGGAGAGAGGAAACAGTTTCCTTTTCTTTTATACTTTCCTTAGGTGTGCAGGTTTTGATGGTTCTTTCAAGCTGGAACTTCTAGCATTATACTGGGTGCTTTGAGATGCAAGGGTAGAGACTTTGGGATTTGTAGGGTAGAAAGGGGAGTTGCCATTTTTATACTAGAGTCTTCCTAAGGGCTTTGGAGACAAAACAACATGTTAATTGATAATCATGGAGAGCTTTGGCTGCTATTTTAAGTAAATATAACAATTCCTGATTTTCTCCCTCCCCTGCCTGCCCTCCCCTGTTTTCCTCTGTCTCTCTTGATTATAACATTGAAACATCAACAGCTGAAAAACTTTTGCAGCTTGATTAGGGTTTATGTACTGGCCCCTTTGGCACCTCTATGTATTTTGTTCTAAGAGAATTCTACTGATCACATTTTGTACTGGTCTTATTTTTCCTAATGAAAAAAGTTCTCTTTTGTAAAGTTTGTATCTTTGTTATTTTTATAAATGCAGAACTATTCATTGCTGCCTTACTCATTAGAGTATATATTGCTAATTGTATAAAACTACTTTATATCAATCAATTACATAGTAATGATTTATATTATTGGTGTACATTATATATTTATATTTACTTATTCTTGGGAGGGCAGTGGGCTGTACTAGGGTGAAAATTTTAAGATTGGGGGCTTAAAGTGAAGACAGAACAGATTCCCAAATAAACTGTAAATTCCTTTTATATAATTTAGTGCTTTTGTAAATCATATGGAAGCTATTAAGTTCATAATTATCATAACTTGGTAGAATTCTTATATAGTTTAGTGCTCTTGTAAAACATATGGAAGCTATTAAATTCATAATGATTATTATAACTTGGTAGAATAATAAACAAGATTGAAAATCTTAGGTTGATTAAATAGCATAAAGGGAAAAGAAAGTATTATCATCAAGAAGTCAAATAAATCTAATTTAAAAATAGAGATAGTTTCAAACCTATATGTTGTTTGAGGGAGACTTACTGCCTACTTATAAAGGGACAGTGAAGGTTAAAGTGAGATAGAATTGGAGAGATTTGCAGGATTATTCTACATTTATCATTCATTTGTCCAATTATTTTATCAATTTATCGAATATTTTGTTCGTGGCCGGGTCTTTTGGTATTATTCTGTGCATTTGTTGTTGTTAAACTTTCTATTGAACAGAATTGTGTCTAGAACTTGGAAGGTTTCATGGCTAACTATTGACTGTGGCTGTAGGAAGCTGTTTATAGTCTCCTTCTATGAGTGCATATACCTTTGAAGCCAATATTCTATCACAAGTATTATTCTATAATTACATTTATCTCTGCACTTGATGAAACTTGCCTTCTTGCTATCTCAACGTTTCAGATATCCTTTTACTTCCTTGTTAAATGTGACTTTGTTAATGCAATATCACCTCCCACTGTAATTACATATCTTAGCCATGAGGTGCTAACTTCTCTATAGTACTCAGTCTTTACTTGATGATGATGGCATTACTTCTTTCTTTCGTTGTTACAGCCTCTTGTGCAGTTATATTTCTTACCTGATAGATGAATGAGTGAAATAGTTTGTAGATGCTTTTCAAAGGTTGCCAAGGATCTTTTATTTCTAGTCCTAGATAATACCAGACAAGTATAGAATCTGCAAATCCATTTCTTCCAATTTCTCCAATTTGTGCTTCTCGCTTTATCCATCTGTAACTTTTTGCATCTCTTTTCTATGGGTTTGCATCTCTTTTTGCATATCCATAAAAAATTTAGTTATATTTTTCTAGTTCTCATGGCTGATTTTGGGACCTTTGAAAAGCTCATCCTTAACCTCATTATTAATTTTTAATTTTCTACTCTTTGGCCTAAGAATTGTTCCTTTGTGTTGAACTGCCTACTCCTTTTTCTTAACTATCCTTGTTTCATATTGCTATTCTCTCTTAGCTGTTAGTAATCTTAATAACCTGATATCACATCTGGATGGAATACACACACACACGCACACACACACACAAGAATAGGCAAATACAAGATCCATTCATTTCTGGTCTATTTTCCCCATTTCTTACTTCTGTCACTTGTTTCTTCATGCTAATGCACCAAAATTTATTGTTTTACCTATTGCTTTTCTGCTTCTTCGTGGCTGATATTCATACTTTTGTGAAGCTCATTCCACAGCTTGTAGTACTATCTGCTCTTGAGTGTATGTACTGGTGACAACCATCTCACATATGATACACCTTCACTAGAGCTTGAGCTAAAAGATCTTACAATTTTGTTATTCTCTGATTACTTCCTTTTGAGGTCCTATCCTCTTCCCTTTCCCTTTCAAGTATTTCTAGCAACTACTTTAGTAACATGGTCTTGCTAATGATTAAAACGAAAAGATTTTTGTTTCTATTAGTAACTGTGAAATATTTATTATAATGTGTTTAGGTTACTTCATTGAACTTTCTTGTTTATGTCTCTTCCCGTTATACAATTATGTAATCTACGGTCTTTTTTATACTCAGTAAGCATTCCAACCTTCACATTTTTTCCGCACAAATGCAGGTTGGTTTATTTTCCAGTTCTGATTCTAGAACTGGAATATTGTTGTACTAAGTGGCTATGGAACAGAGACACTTAACCAGTGCAATGCAATTGTTTGAGGTAAACCAGCATCAGGATCCAAATGGTATAACAGCTGAATGGTCTTATACGCATAGAGGTATTTTGGAATGTACATGGACACTCATTCATCAGATTCTATTTGCGTTATTTCATTTGATTGACTGTTGAATATCGATTACACAGATTGTTGTCTTCTCCCAGTTGTTGGGATGGCACCAATTAGATTTGAGATTTTTCTATTTATTATGCTCCTGTGTTGAAGCTTCAACATGTCTTCTTTCCAGTGTCAAAACTTTAAACTCTTAGGCCATATATATAGTATCAAAAGGTGAATTAATTTGAAAGTTAGTTTTACACTACTCAAAAGCAACCAAGGTTTCACTACCTTTGCCACCCTGGATGTACAACATAGTGAATGCTACTAGGGCAGCATATACTCATAGTCGTTCTTTCTTCTGAATATTTTGCAGGAAGGGTTGTTGCTCCTGAAAATGCTTCACTTGTTTATCGTGCAGAAAATGTTCCAACAAGAAGACTATACCCTGCCACACAGTACCGTGTAGCTAGCAGGCCAATTGAGAACTCTTCATCAAGTCTCAGATTTGGAACTTCACAAGTTCATGCACCTCAGTCAGCCCCATCTTATAACTCCCTGCCCATTCCCAGGATAGGAAGCTTCTACACAACCCAAGAGAGTGGTGCCAGCCATAGCCATTCAATTCAAAATAATATGTCTGCTGTTTGTGAAATTGAAGATGGTTTACTTGATCATGGAATGAATACTGAAAGAGGACAGTTCAAAAGAAAAAGTAGCATTTCTTTAAGCTGTGAGAGAGGCAGCACAAGCAGTATGTACAGTGCAGGAAGTTCCTCTAACTCATTTGAATATTTACAGGATAAACCTGCTTCAGGTTATCCAACTTACCCTCACTATACCATTGGTTTGCCACAATATAGGGGAGCCAACCTCTCAGTCCATATTGCAGATCTTCCGAGGAATGTGAGAAGCCGATCTAGAACTAATTTGGAGCCCAACCCGATGACATACCCATCAAGCTATTCTTCTCATCATTATCATCCAACCACTCATCCATCAAGTGATTCTGGTAGAGCAAATTTTCCTAGTTTTGGTGCTGGCGCAACCCCTTTCAATCAAAATAATATTGGCGTCAGCCCTGCACATGGAAGGTACCCAACATCAGGTTAGTTGAAATGGGAGGTGAATTTTTTATTATTCATTCAACTAATTCTTATATAAGGTTTTATACCATTGTAGGAAATACTCGCTTGAGAAACGAGACAAATCAATACTCTCTTGGAGGAAGTGCTGTAGAGGTTGGTGGATACAGGCGTGAACCCTTTACATCAGCCCAGTATCCTCATAGTCTGCATGACAGGGCTGCAATGGAGGTACATGGTAATTATTCACAAGGAGCAGTTCCTTCACATAACATGGGTGTAAGGTCCGCTCGGTGGCCACAAGAAATAGCTCCAACAGCAAATGTTCTGCCATCTATCTCAGAAGCTTATTCTTCCAGATTGTCTAGGCCATTCTCTGACAGAAGTTGGCATAACAACCACAGACAGACAAGGTCAAGGATAGCAGCCGAGAGATTCCAGTCTTTTCCAAATTCAGGGAATGCACGTTATAGAATGCAATCTGAGGTGTGTGTGTGTGTGTGTTATAGTCATTTTCAATTTTATTGGTGCCAACAAGCTGATTGAATTGTCCCTATTTTTGGCGATACTGAGTCTTTGAGGTTTTACTTTTTTCAGTTTAAATTTCTTTCTTAGTTGATTTCCGCTCTTGGCTTTGTCATTAATCTTATTATTGTCTCCTGCTAATGGTATGGATGTGTGAGCCTCCATTATGGAGTTAGCCATGTTTATTAGCATAGGATATTATGCGTGTTAAATTCTGGATATATGTTGATAAGCATATATTGTATGAAGTTGTGTGTAGTAAATGAAAATGGAGGTAAAAAATGAGAGCTTAACCCATTCCTCCACTATATCAGTTAATCTGTTGAACTTGACTTTTTACCTGTTATTTGATGAGGTTTTTTGCCCTCTGGTCCTGCCCAATGCTATGTTTTTGATTATCATCTTTACACAAGAAAGAATACATGACACTTATCATGTTGTTTCTCATTGAATCATTGATTATTTATGTTCCTACTTTTTGCAGGCTCTCACGTTGGAGGAACACTCATTTTCATATGGCTCCAGAAACTATATTGATGAATATGACGATATGAGACTAGATGTGGACAACATGAGTTATGAGGTTGCTGTTTATTTTTTTATCTACCCCCTTTCTTTCACGTAGTTTCTATTCTAATTCGCTTGTTGCTCTGTTTGTAGGAACTACTTGCCCTTGGAGAAAGAATTGGAAATGTGAACACAGGATTGCCTGAAAACCTAATGTCGGAGTGTTTGAAGGAGACTATATACTCTTCGGATAAGAACCAGCAGGAAGCAACTTGTTCTATCTGCCTCGTAAGAAACAGTTACCATACCTGATTTTTTATATTCCTATCAAAGCTTTATGCACGCCTTTCATATATAAAGATATTATTTGAATACCGTGGATTATTGATCTCAATGATCATAAGTTTAGCGATATTACATGTTTAGTGACTTTCGTTACTAGTTTCTTTGTAGTCTAGGTTTATGAATTCATATTTTCCCATCACGACATTTTGATAATGATTTCTCACTAGAAACTTTTTCCAACTGTGGAATTTTATTTGTGCTCTTTGTTCCTATCCATGCAGGAGGAGTACAAGAACGGCGCCAGAATTGGGACACTGAGCTGCAGACATGATTACCATGTTCTCTGCATTAAGACATGGTTGGCGATGAAAAATGCTTGCCCCATATGCAAAGCACCTGCTGTTGCCGATGTTTCAAATGAAGAATGATTTATAGTTAAATTTAATGAACATACGATCTGATTTTTCTAGTTTCACCTTAAATATTGTACAGTCATGGAAATGCACATAAAATTTATGTTTAGTTTATTTAATGAAACTTGGCTTCCTCTGCCATTTTTCTTTTCATTCTTATTTCTTTTTCAAGTGTGTTACTTGAGCATTTAGTTTCCTTTTAAGTATCCGTGTCCGACATATATACGAGAGCCAAGTTTATCCCTACATCAACATCCAAGTTTTAATGAGGTAGATCATGCACAAAATGCTGTATTTCTATACGTATAGCGATTGGCAGCCATACTTGTTTTGAATTTGGGTTACTTCCCTTCCCAATTTTCCTTGTTAAGTAGAAGAAAGAAATCTAAAGACGGAAAAGAAAGAAAACTCGTATACTTAATGCATTCAATTGACCAAAAAGAATATGAAGAATATGAAGAATATGAAACCACTCCCTTTTCCTTGAGTCAAGAAATTTACATCCTCTATAGAGTATTATTCAATTTATAACAGAGATGTCATTAACAAATTCACTGACGTCCGAAGACTAGGTATATGCAAATTCCTCTGTTCCTTGTGTAACAAGATATAGAATCAAAGCCGGATTACTAATTGAATGTACATTTGATCAGTAAAGCCACTGCTATTAAATTCTGTATGTTTCTTTGGAGCTTTATAGAGAAGTTCTGTCAGGAAAAGGCATGCAAATATGGAACCCGAGGTTGATTCCAGCAATCAGCTCTCAAATGCTTTTCCCCCAAAATACTGTTCTCGGACCATTTTTCTGTAATCTGGAAAAAGGAACACATCAATGTCAATCTCTGAAAATTAAACTTAAGTTTCATAGCATAGGAAAAGTTGTTTGTTGGACACCACGCTTAGACTAACTAAAGCATTCCAAAAAGATTTCCCCCAAAAATCAGAATGCAAACAGTCTTTGGGTTACCTAGAATATTCTAAAGACATATTAGCTAGATATATGCTAGAAAGAAGTCTAGTTCAGTCATGATGAAAAGTGATAAGCAGTAAATTATGGCGCTACCCTAATGCTTAATAATTCTTAAGCCACAAACTAAGCAAGCTTAGATAAAAGTGCAGGGATCTGGATGCATTTAATCTCAGGATAGAAGATGGAAGATTTAGTTCTAAAATGTAATTTTTGTCTCAACCGTGTAAATCACATTTATGATGTTAGAAGTCCATTACCTTCCTTTTTATTACTCCACAAAGCCGCAGCATAGGTGTTTAGAGGACTCTCGGGATTTGGCTCTGCAAGTACAAAGATTCTTAAGCGATCAGAAGGACAAAGAATTTATCTCTTTCATAGGTCAAACATGTAGGGAGAGCAATCAAACCTCCTAGTAGACTTTGAATGGACAAAAGAATGCTTCTACAATCATAAGCAGAAGACCACTTATCCTGTAATAATTAAAAAGAAGAATCAATGAGTATCATGAAAATTCTGGTAAGCAGAAACTAGAACTGCTATACCACTATAAAAGTATTTAAGAAAAATCATACTAAACTAAGAGAGGAAAAAATGGAAACTATTAATCAATTTCAGTGACAACAAACATGAAGGATAGTCGGATCATTTTAATTCTTCTCAACCATCCTAAGATTCTGAACTAGGAAAAGTCGTTCAAAGTACAAACTCTCTCATCAACTATCCTATGGTCTCTGCAACTTAAAACATCCAACCAACTTAACTTGAAACCTATGCATCCACACTTAGAAAATGGATGAAAGATTCTACATTATTCATATCATCATTAAGATCTTGAACAGCAAATAGTTTTATAAGAAGCTGTAGTAAATTGATACCTGTAGGATGTCAAGGCAAATATTGCCAAACTGGTCTACGTTGGGATGAAAGCATGTTGTCTCAAACTTAACTTGAGGTGGCTTGAAAGGGTAGTCTAATGGAAAGCGCAAGGAAAGTTTGTAGGATAAATCCTCATACATGGTTCCCTTGCCACCCTCAATTGTACCAATCCATGTAAAAATGCTTTCACCTTCAGGAAAAGCTGAAACTCCAAGATCACCTCCACTCATCTGCAGCAGAAGACAATATCAGATATTACAAGAAGCAGTGTCCTACAGGTTTTTCCCACATGGGGGATAGCTGTGTGCTTACGAATTCAACGTGTTCACAGTATTCTATACCAACTAAATTGAGGCAGCTTGTGAACATGTCTTCACACATGTGAAATTGTGTGCATTAGTGCATGACTGCATGACTGCATGCATTCAACTCCATCAACTATCTCTAACCTAAAATGTGTGAACTATCTCTGATGTCACATTAAAATCTTCATTTCAAGTTAAATCAATTTATATTCTGCAGATCACACTTATGAAGCATATATGAAAATTTCAGTGCTTAGGAAACATGCACAGCTGCACTTCAGACTTAAACTTAATGAATTCTACTTTGGCCAAGGCACAGCCTAATTAGTAACCAAAAAATCTAAGTCTTAGTCGAGGTCTCAAGTTCAAATTTCCCTCCCCCCATTGCCAATGAAGAAAATTAGTATAAAAAGAAGATCCAATACCATGAAAACATGACAATTAAGCTGCTAATACTTCAAACTAGGCGCCTAGTTCCTTGCATAGACCAATTAAACATACCCCAGAGCCTTCAAAACAGCTAATTTTATCAACACCACTTATTCAAGGTTTTGATAACAATGTCATCATCACTACTGATAAACCTTTGGCAAACCTTTTAGCAAACCTTGTCTTCCACCATAATACTAAATCCAATGGAACAAGGGTAAATCCAAACGGAAATTCTATTTAAACATCAGATGAATAAATGAGGTTTTGAACATAAGAGAATAGAAAAGATTCACATACCATAAGAGCCATCAGCTCCTTTTGAAGCCTGCAAAACAGTATTGCAACATACCCAATATTAAAAACCAGAATTCTCTATTAAATCAGAAAGAAACGCCAAGAAGTTTACAAACCAAAAGTTCTTGCTTTCTTTTCGATCTTTTTTTCTTTCTTACTCAAGTTTTGACAAGACCCAACGTAACGGTAAAAGGCGAAAAAAAAAAAGAACAGAATTTAAAAAAGTTTCTTTTAAACGTCGTTTACCTCTGAGTAACGGAGGTGGTGTCGACGGCGTTGGAAGCGGGAACCGGCTGTTTAGATGCAGCGGCGGCTGCACGGCGCTGAGGCGTTGCCGCCGAATTGTCGACCGTCTGATGAGGCCGGACTTCCATCACGACGATCAAATCGAATCAACAACGGTCAGAATTAAATCGAATGATGGAGATAGGGCTTAACTGAGAACTAAACAAAGATCAAGGCAAAGAAGGAGATGAGAATTAGAGAATTAAAAATTTCAAGAGAAATTCAGAGAATAATTTGGATATATCTTTCATTCTTTCTGTTACAGTCCAGCAATTATTTATACTCTATTACTTGACTGGGTAAAATAGTAAATGTGAATTTTGCTAGCAACGGTAACAATTAAAATTTTAAAATCAAATTAATCAAAAATCAAATCAAATACATAATTTCCCCTAAAAAGGCTTTTTTTTTAATAATCTTCTAATTTTTAAGGAAGATTGTATCACAAAAAGAAAAAAAATAAAAAAGAAAACATTTTAAAGGTAGTCTCCAATAATAAAAAATAAAATCC